>JAPDSC010080366.1:248590-265179 GCA_026290005.1 Latrodectus geometricus
ATATATTTCATTTATTTTTCTAACTTAGTTTAATTTTACGAAATGTTCAGTGTTTTTAATTAAAATACATTGCTAAAAACAATTAAAGGATATTGTAAGTTTTACATAAAATAAAGATATAAGCTACATTTTTTTTGCTGAAAAAGGAAGAAGAGAATCACAAATGAAAGTTTTTCTGATTTTCATAGTACGGAGTCAAAAACACATCTTCAGCGACAGTGAATGAAATTTGACATTCAACTGAATAAAAGACAATGAAGACAAGGATGATCGACATTCAGTGACTGCTTTGTTTCGGTGAGTACGATGTCTCAGCGAAGTCATTTAACCGATTCAGAAGCTTGGAGAGTTGTTGGTAGGTTACAAGTGGCCAAACTCAAGCCGAAGTAGCGCAAGCCATTGGAGTGTCACAAAGTGTGATTTCAGGATCTTGAACTGTTTTTTGGAGATTGGAAGTTCAGGCCGAAGACCAGGGCAAAGTCGTAGACGGGCAGCAACATCCCTTGAAGATCTTTATTTAGTGGTAATGGCTCGGAGAAACCGAAATATGAACGCTACTCTTCTCCAACAACACCTTCGCTCGGCTGCTGACACCACGGTTTCAACTCAGACAGTCCGAAACCGGCTCCACGGTGTAGGTCTGTATGCTCGCCGACAAATGGTGTTAAGCTAACATCAAAGCATCGTGGTGACCGCAGGGAGTAGGCAACAGAGCATGTGAACTGGAGGAGAAATGAATGAAGCAATGTTTTTTTTCTGATGAGTCCCGTTTTTCTGTTCATTCTGATAATAGGTGTATTTTCATCCGGAAGGACCATGCAGTAGGTATAATCCTGCGTTCGTGCATGAAAGTGTCAGATTTGGTGGTGGGGGAGTGTTGGTGTATGGTGGCATCTCTATTGACGGATGCACAGATCTCTATATAATTCAAGATAGTCCTCTGACTTGTCACCGATATAGGGATGAGATCCTCAGACCTACTGTAGTCCTTTACGCTGCAGCAATCAGAGAGGACTTCATTTTAATTGACGATAACTGAAGGCCACTTCATGCTAACCTGGTGGAGGATTTCCTTTTCGAGGAAGGAATTGCACGAATGGAATGGCCAGCATGTTCTCCAGACACGAACCCAATAGACCACATTTGGGACGCTATAGGAAGACGAGTTGCTGGCCACCAACCACCCCCACAAACTCTCTAAGAACTGGAAAAAGCACTTCTGGAAGAGTGGGACAGAATACCCTAACTCGTGGTTAATAACCTCATTGACTCCATGCCTCAAAGGTGTTCAACGTTGCTAGCCGTCCTAAGAAACCATACCTCCTACTGAAAATGACTTCCTTTGAAGACAACACCTTTTCTTATTCTTTTTTTCTCATATGGACAAATTGTGTTTTTTTTCCTTTTGTACACAAATTCACTATAAAATGCATTTTTTCCTGCCAAACATGTGTAATTTTTTCTCATATAATCTACTACGTCTGACAAACGACGTATCAATCAGCTAAAAAGTTTTCCAGCCACAAGATCCACCTAAAACCGCAATATCCTTTAATCGTTTCGATCAGTGTAGCAAAAGATACTATTATATTTTGTATCACACTTGATATGTACAGATTTATACAACTATATATATTTGTATACGCATACAGACATCTATAGTTATATGTATTCATGTATGCATATATAAAATTTATTTATTTGAATTCAAACAGCAAAGAAATAGACATATTTATTTTTCAAAAATATTTATTGCTAAAATTTTTTATTGCTTTGAGATTATATTAAATAAGCTAACTTTATAATTATTCATTTTCTTTCTTTATAATTTTAAAAAATAACATAAATTATTGTGTTTATACTATTTTAAAATTATTTGTGAAGACTTTTAACAAATATATATATTTTAATAGTATTTCAAAGGATTGAATTTTCAGCACTGTTGCAGGAAAACTATTAACATATAAAACATTTTAAAGACTATTTTAATTAAATAAAGTTATTATAATTAATAATATTATCTCTTTTTTCTTTTGTTCAATTTATATAAATTAAAGAAATTTAAATCGCTTATATACTTAGGTCTGCTGTTAATTTAATTTTAAAAAATTTACCTTTTAAATATAAGGGACAAATTTTAACTTATTATTACAGCTAGTGTAACATTGATTGGATATCTCTGTAATTTATGTGTTATATTTTTTATATAAAAAATACATTTTAATGGGAATGTTGAAAGATTGCTTATAATGGACTTTGATGCTTTTAGTATATTTCAAATTTATTGTGAGAGACACTAGAAAATGTCAGTGAAATATACTAGGAAAACATATTATTTAAAAAAAGTGTAAAAAATAAAAGAGGGGGATAAAGAAATAAAAGATAGTGAAATATCTGAAATTGTCGACAATGTAAGCAAAATGAAAAAACAGCCCTCTGAGATTCCTGATCTGGAAGAAATTTCTCGGCTGAAGTTCACAAATGCAATAAGAAATCTTCTTGTATGCTTAGTTTTAAAGCAATTGGCTTTTGAAAGTGTTTCTAGAGTTCCACAAAATTGCATAAAACTAAATCTGAAAACACTAAAGTTTTAAAAGAATTCGTTTTATAGTTTTTATTTAAACATTGGTTTAAAATTTCATTCAAACCAGAATTATTCATTTAAACAATGGAAATATATTCAGAAAATACTGATTGCATATAAATGTTATTTTCTATTTAATTTTTCACATGTATAAAATTTTTTAATCTTATAATTTATAGATAAAAATATTTTCATCACAGATTTGAAATAAATTTAATATAACTATGGAATGTGCAACTATCCAAAGTTTTCCACATACTTTTAATTAAAATTTATTATATAGCCTCAAAATATTACAAAAATAATTTAATTGAAATTTTTTTATTGAAAATATATGTATTAAATTATTCCTAAGGAGAGAATGATGAATGTATGCACAGATGCTTACACGACGTTTTCTGGTAAAATTATTTCGCCCTCTTTAATTTTTTTCACATAATTTCAACACATCTATTTGTAAATATATTATAATGATTATACAATAAACAATATATTTATACAATTGTTGCTGATATAAGTATTTTTTAGAAATAAATAACGAAATTATTTTAGAGAACCATTGGTAGGCCGAAGCTAGGTAGACATACGTGAGGATAGTTTATTAATTTTAAGTAACATAAGTAAGCTTCTTTAGATTCAATTTTTAAATTCCAGTTTCAGCTATCGAGTGTCTTTCAAGAAGGATCAAGACTCGAGAGTTAAACCATGTCTTTAGGTTGAATTACATGATGTCAGAGAAAGTGAATTATTTCATGTGACTGTTGTCTCGTCTGAAATTAGAATATTGCAGCAAAGATTATAAGACGAAGAGTTGTAAGAAGCATTAGCATAAAAGTATGTTCGATACAATAACTTTAGTATGATTCTCTGATGGATTCTCAGAAAACAGCTAATATGCTGTGCTCCATAAGCATTATTCTTCGATTGCGCAAATTGGAATTTTGATTTCTTCACAATAGAGGTTAGTACACAAAGTGATTTATTTGCAGTAATCGGAGTGAAATCTCGTATTAAGTATTTGCCTGAAAATATTTAGATAAACTGCTTAGAGCATGCTAGTGATTCTGATGGCAATGAATCGTGTTAAATACATTAATATTATATAAACTAATACTGCTTATTTCATTGATAGCACAATATTATCGGAACAATTATGAGAATGTTTTCTGAATTTTTTAAAGAGATACCAAATTTTAATTTTTCAGTGGATAATCATGCTTGAAAGTATATAGTAGCATTCACTTTAAATTTTGAGGAATATTGACTGCAAAAACCAAAGTGTATTCTGTCAAACTTATAGTGTATTAGTCCACCTTATTAACAAAGTTCAATAAAAATGATTGTATAAGATAGGAAGAAAATCAATGTGTCTTCAATGCAAATCTTTCCGTTCAAGGCAACATCTCAGTCATCAATACATTCAAGATTAAGTAGATTAAAAGAGTTCAATTTTGTTTATAGGTAATTTAGAAATATTATATTTATAAAGCATACCTAATTAGTTTAATTAATAGATAATTAATAATTGTAGATGTTAATAATTTTTATGATTATTGTTATATTTATACATAATAATAATTTTATGTCATAAATAAAAAATAAATGACATATTTATAATAAAAGAAAATTAATATATTAATAATATATAATTGATAATAATAAGTAACTCATAAATTAAGTCTTATTCATTTGAAAAAATGCATTTATATTTGAGAAAGTTTCTATAACTTTGATTAGTAATAAAAATTTACAAAGGAAATAAGTATATCACGTATTTTTCACCAAAGTTTACAACTCATTTAAATCCTTAGACAAAAATACCCTTTGATAAATATCATTTGAAAAATTAACCTATATTAATTCTTTTACGAAGACAAATTAGCAATGAAAAATTGACTTCTTAGTTCATGATTAAAATATTTTACTTTCTTGGAATATTTTGTTTGACTAATATTTAGTTTTAATTCTCTGTGAAGAATTAGGTTATCTTAACGTTAAGTTAACCAAACTATGTAAATCATAGTTTTATTTTATATCACATGCATTATAGATGTGTGACATGGTTAGGATTATTATAAACTACAAAAAATCTGTAATAATCTGTAATAGAAAATTTGTAGGTTGTATGATTGTATTCTTTCAAAAACTGAATAGGTGGTAGTTATAAACTATATTGCTGATAAAGAAATTAGAATAGATTAATAAAATAAAATGTTTCTATAATTAATGTTTACAGTAATGTAATTAGCCCTTAGACTGTTAAGATGTTTAAATATTAGAGACAAATGAAAAGTTATAGTGGCATTCAGATGGCTAAATGTAAGTTCATCTGTAATTCCTGGATTTGGTGATAACTTCTAATCATGAAATGCTTACCCAAAATTTTCAAGAAAATTTAATCAAACAGTAACTATCATCATGGGTAATATGTATCTTTTGCATACATGAAAAATTGTAGCACTTAAAAAATCTGTATGAAATTTCTGTATAGGTGAAGCGAGATTTATATCATTAATTACAAAAACATTAAGAAACTCCGCGAAAGCTACTAAAACTTAACACGTCGACTTTTCATTTGTATAATTATCAAATCAATGTGCAATTATCAAATGTGTCATGATAATAAGAAAAAATTTCATAATGCTTTGGAAAACTATATCAAATATGATTATCAAAAAGCATTATGATAATTGTTTCGACTCAAGGTTGTTAGCTATTTTTCCACTTTACTATTCAAGTAATAAAAAGCATTTGAACAATAGTGGGTTTGTCTTCACAATAATCATTAAATAAATATTTATTCTTTTCCGAATTTATGTAATTTTATCACGCAAGTGACACTTTGTTTTATCTAATAAACTGAAATTTGGTATTTTTCATCCAACACACAAACATACGTAAGCATGCATGGAAGAACGGTCACAGAGAAAGTCTTTTAACAAGTAACCAGACAATGTCATATATATAAATACATCATTAATACCTATAAAATCGCAAGATTAGTAATATATCAGTAATAATATTACTGTACAAATACATGAAGAGAGTTATAGAATTATTATGCAAAAATGATGTTGGTGAACTAAACTATGTATTATATTAGTTATTAAAAAGGATTCACCAAAAAAGGTAAACAAAATAACCATATCTTTTATTCATATAGCATAAAATGGTGTACTTTTGAGTCTGAAAAAAAGAGTTTTATGAATGACAATATATTATTTTCCATAAAAGAGAAAAGAGTCAGGAATTCTCAAGATATTATTTAGCTTTACTGACCACTATAAAACTATAAAGTATTCCGATTTACAAGCCAGTATGTTGTGCCAGAGGATTTCTTCGCTATCTTTAGGGACATTTTATTTTGGGATTGTTGCCTGAAGAAAAACAAAAACGTAAATAACCGTTGCTGTTTTTCCTTTTTCTTTGACCCCATTCTATTTGTATAAATTCTATTTCGATGGCATTTTTGTGTCTGACTATGGAAGCATTGGATGAATAAATACTTAAATAGATTCTAAATAGACAATGTTTTCGAAACATTATATTGGATATTTATTCTCTTATTTTGCTTGCAAAAATAATTTAATAGAAAATTTAAGTAATACAAATGGGAAAAGGAAACATGAAAATAAAGTTTTATAATATAATTTTCTTTTTCTAAAAAACATTTGGTAAAATAATAATGAATGTGCATAACTTTAAGGAAATACGGTTATTTAATTTTTTATTTTTTCATATTATATTTAATTATATTTATAAATTTTAAGTTTGGGAAATGGTTAAGATTGTAAAAATCTGTATCTTTGAATTATTCTTTTATAGGAGTTCTTAACTAATTTAGTGATACTACTGAAGTTAAAAAAATTGATAGGTAATTCACTAAAATACTCTGAAGATCAATAGCATTCTTATCTTCATAGTGTCAACAAAACCAGTGTGATTTTATTTAAATTCAGTATATCAGGTTGATGTCATTAAAATTAATTTATTTCAATTACGGCACTTTTAACTATATTGTATTTTGGAAGTTACATTAATTAACTACACAATTGTCAAATAAACATCATTGAATTAGGTACTCATAAATTTAATTTCCTGTCACCATACAAATTGTGTAACAGTATATCGGAAACTAGATTATAATACTGAAAAAATAAATACGACATGTCATTAGTTCGAAATACAATGCATTTAAATTGCATAAGTTAATTGTGGTGGTATTTTATTCAAATTGAAGTTCCATTAGTTTCCGAACTGATTCTTTGTAACATTTGATATTTCTAAAGAATAAAAATTTGAAATTTTATAAAGCATGATTTCATTATTGTATGAAAAGTCAATCATAAATGTCAACTTATTTTTAGAATGAAATGTTTTCCATATGGATATTTATAAATAAGAATTTACTCTAAGAAAATATTGAAAATGAATTTTTTCTGCTTAGCTTTCTGCTGTCATCTTATTCTTGAAGAAAGACAGTAACTTATTAAATGAAATAGTCCTTTTGTGATTGTTATTTTTCGTAGAAAAATACCATAAACTTTTGTCTCATGGCAGTGAAAAGTTTAAAAAAAATCTAATAAATTTTGAAAAAAGAGTTCCTGAAGAGTCAAAATGACAATAGAAAGTTTTATTATAAACTAAATATTAGTTGCTAAGATAGGAAATCGTTTGAGTATTGTACATTTTTTACATTTTAATGTTTTTTTACAACAAATGCTTTTATATTATGATTTTAATTGTATTTTATATGGTAATTATTTTAGGTAAAGTTTCTTTAAAACTTCAAATATATTAGCACTTTTAAAGACACGTAATAGAAAATATTCGGCATTTAAAATATCACAGATGTCAACAAATTACATTTTCGTTTTTAGACTACTAGCACATTTTTGTAATAAACATATGCAATATATCAATACAAGATAATTTGACATTTAATATTACGATTCACTGTCAACAAATTTTACATGTAACATTGAAAATGAGGATAGATTAAACATTTAATTACTACGTTACATTAAAACTTTAAATTTATTGAAATTCAAATTATATAAGAAGTCAAAAAAATTTCATTTGGATTATTTATTTTTTTAAAAACATTTGTGTTGTTTATTGGAGAAATATAACAATATTTTCTTTACAACAACATAGGTCTTATAATTAATCTTGTATGATTTTAAAATACTTTGATTAAAATATGAAGAAATAAATATTCAAATCATTGAAAAATGCATTTTCTAAGCTTTGAAAGATGGATATAGTTAAATGGCATTTTTTTGAAAACTTACATTAAAAAAGGGAAAAACTAGGCATTTCAAAAACTTATCGGCGTAGTTTCTGGGAAATCAGTATGTAGAATAGTTAATAGAATATCAGTAAATAGTATTTATTTTCAAGGAATCAAATAGAGACTAAATGACATGTATGAATTCTGAAATCCATGCAGGTACAACAATTAAGTTCATCGATTAATGACATATGCCGTTATATTCATTGTGCTTGCTTTCAATGATCAAGTGTTTTAAATCTAGTAAAAATGAAAAGAATTGCTGATGAAAGCAACATTCTAGGATACTCTGAAGTAAGGAAAAAGATAAAAAGTGCAAAATAAGGTCGAGTATTGTTCTTCTGAAATTTACTTTTTGGACGCTATGAAGGGAATCCGAAGATAAGTCATTTTTTTTAAGTGATGGCAATGTGAAAAAAAGAGACCAAGACGCGTATTTAAGGGTAGTCCATCTTCATATCTACATATACATATAGGTAATAGCCAATCACATAATGATACCGAATGTATACTAGTAATGTGTAGTTCCTACAATACATTCAAACGCATGTATGGAAGCTGTATACAAAAAAACCTCTTGACTATATTGCCAAAATAGCACTTCTATGTGCAAGTCGCAAACGAGTTTGTGCATACTCCAACATAACGAATGGAATACATAAAGCATTATTAACCAAATATAATGCATATATCTAAAAATGCTTAACGATTGTCATATAAAGTGAGTAGGAGAAAATAAAAATAATGTTAAAGCAAACTCTATCTACTTAGAATAAAACTTTAAGAATTGAAAAGTGAAATATCTAAAATGATAATTTATCCTACATAGAATTTGTTAAATCCCTGCGGGTTGATAGATACTATAATATCTGATTCATAATTATATAATCGCAAAACCAATAAGACAATAAAATATTGCTAGTTCCAAATTTGTAGAAAGAAATGATGAGTGAAAAAATAAAATAAAAATTTCTGTTGATTTTAAATTTTTGATTACTAAGATGACTTGTTAAAATTTTTTTTTTTTTTTTTTTTTTTTTTGCAATATCAACTTTTCTTGGAGATATACTCTATTGAGTTTTATGATGTAGAGAACTATCTTAAGAGCGTTTAAGGTAAAGTTGTGATTTCCTCATCTTTGTGATGAGCAATGAAAAAGAAGAATAGCTGAATTGACTGGTATTAGTGTTAATTTTCTAATGTTATAGTTCGATTATCTGAATGGCAATGACTCTAAAGTTATTCATTCTTATATTTATTTACTAAAAATTCAAATTTCTATAACCGATCTCTGAATTCAAGGAATTGTATACAATTTCATCTAGGACGAAGAATAAACTGTTGTTATAATGGCAATAACAGATTTGTAAGATCAATATGATAAGCTCTCAGGATGGTAATTAAACATTTGCACGAATAAATATATAACATTTTATCAAGAAAGAATCCATTTATTCTTGCTTATAAATAAATCAATCAATCATAAAGTACTTTTTATTCATAAATTTTGTATAAAATGACTGTGTAAAATATGTTTTAATATATTTTAAGAAAAATATAAATTTACTTTTATTTTTCACACTGAGTATCTATGATACTTTTTCTAGTTAAATGTTTTAATTAGTAAATACCTGAGGAATATTTTGAGTGATTCTGGTAGCATTTCCTTAAAATAAGAGATTCTCTGACAGTTTATAAATCCTAAAATCATAATATCTAACTTATATTCAATAATGTAAAATTTTCAATAATAAAAACGACTAGAACACCATTACCAGTAAAAGTAAAATAATGTTAAACAGACACTCATTGCCAAAAAAATTTGCTCACCAAGAAAAAATCGTCAAAATGAATTGAAACTTTACATATGTAATTAGTATTTTGATATAAATAAGTGATTAGAAAATCAAAGAAAAAGGATACTTTTTTGAAGAAAAAGCACGAATGAATGAATGTTTTAGTATTCTTTTCCCTTTGTAGTGCAAATGCAAAATGCGATAAGAGTGGACATTGAACCGTACGAGTTCCTCATGAAGGCCTGTGGTATCTCGTTTCACAGTTGCTGTAAACGCACCTCTAGTTTTACCAAACTCGTAGGCTGCTCAATTTGCCATCTCAAATGGTCTCAGATATGTTCGATTAGTGAAAAATAAGGGATTTGAATTTATCAGAAGAGGGTGTTGATGTCTATGGCCGAGCTTTGTTTTGTCGAAAAATGGCTCCAGAGAGTTCTCCTTGAATGTCAACACATGTCGCTGTAGGATGACATGAAAGTACCACTGGACTGCTATTATAACATGGATCACTATTAGGGTGACCCTGTGTTGTAAGCAATGGCATCCCATTCTATCACACCAGCTGTGTGAACTGTGTGTGGCTGTAATCAGTATGCTATGAGGTGTTCAACACGAGGCCTCTGCACACATACAACGGATGTCACCCTAGCTAAAATTAAAATTAGATTCGTCGCTGAAGACGAATCTAGACGAGAATGGTTCCATTAAATTGCAATTTAATCCCATCGTGCCTGACACCACTCTAACTGGAGGCATCGCTGGGTGAGTGCCATTGGCAGCTCACGTAATGGGTGCCACGAAACTAGATATCCTTCAACCATACGTCTTGCGATGGTTTGGGAAGATGGTGCTGTCTGTGTATGGATAACAACCAATATGGCTGTTGGCTCTACGCTCCCGTTTCATACGATGAGACGCTCTTTTCGACGACTGGCAGTCGAGGCGTAGTAAGCTTGGTAAATGAGTCTGGTCACCTTGTAAATGACGTCACTTCTGCCTAATGGTCCCAACACTTCTTCACACTAAAATCAGAACAGCTTAATTGACAAGTTATTCAGTAAGCTAACCATTCAGTTTCCATAATCTCAATGATTCTTCCCCTAGCGAGCTTTATCAGTTGTGCTCATATAATTTTCGTTGGAGACATAACGGCATCTCTAACTCAGTGTTTCCATTGCAAAAGATTAGGTACACTCAAACAATCTTTTTGCTTACCTGTTTTATACTCCAAAAGGAATGAAGTTCAACTGCCTTTAGTGGCATTATTTAATGCGAAATAAAGTTATATTTCTAATCACGCGTTTATCTGCTTGACATACATCTTTATACCAAGTTTTATTACGATCAGACAATTACTTTTTAGTGCGCAAAGTTTTATGGCAATGAATATATAAGAATTCTTTACATCTTATTTTCTTAAATCATACTGGAGTACAATATTTCTAGAACTATCTCGTAACACAATCAATATGTTTTTTATGTTTTCATATTTCAGATGCTTAAAGTAATGTTATAGTACGACTATGATGTTTATAGAAATAATGCATTTATGTATAGTATCCATTTTATTCATATAGTCCTTAATTAATTTTTCCTTAACACTAAAAATCATTTTTCTGGTTTAGAAAAAATTTTATAGGCACTAAAAATATAAAAAACCATAATTATTTACTAGAACAATTTTGTAATTTTATGTATCTATGATTACATAGAAGCATTACTAAATTTTTTTTAAATATTTTAAATTCATAAATATTTAATAATAGATATTAAACTTTGGATTTCAGCTTTATGATTCAAAATTTGTCAGTAGATTTAAAAGCATGATCGTGTTAAAATATAAATATTTTTAGTAGTGAAAACTGTGACTAAGGATATTATGAGTATTTAAAAAAGTTGTGGATTGCTATAATTAATTTTAAAATGTTCAATTTCTTAATTATTTTGATTTGGAATTCAATTTATTAGGAAATTTAGATCATCAAAAATATTTCTATTTTCTGATAAAATGAAAGTTATTTATTTTTGAGTCACAAATATTTAAACTTTCATCTTCATTCATTTATAAAAGATTAAAAGTTGAATTTTAATTCAATATCATTACAACGAATTACTTGATCAAAATTAATGTGGTGTTCAGTATCTGTGGACTTATTTATAATTTTATTTTTCTCCTTTTTATTAAAATTGAACAATAATTTAGTTAGTTAATATGATGTTTCATAGTTAAAAACCTTCTTTTTATAAATAAATTTCCGGAAATATCTCTTGAATACCTTCAAATTTCTTAATAAAAAATTAATTTTTGTCTGAATAAATTCAAACTGCTATTAATAAAATATTCTTACATGTTTTAATACATGCTATTTGTAAGAATTGACTTTTTATCAGATTAAATTCAATGAATCCCACATTTTTCTCATTGAACGATAGAAATTTAAAATTAATTCCTATACGCACTTGTGCTTTTTCTTTAAATTTTTGCATATCATCTTTTACAAGATTCACAAGAGTTTCCTATAATAATATCACATAATTTATGTTTTATGAGAAAAATTAATTTGAATCACACAAATGTGAATAAAATGATTATGCAATTATCAGCATTAATATTATAAAAATGTTTTGTTTTTGTAAAATCATAATTAGAATATCCCATACATGTTCTATAGAATTATTTTTAAATTTTATTTTCACCAATTTTAGAAATACTTCCTACTAAAAGAGTTATAATCTAATTTAATGTAATATTAAGCAAATGGTTAATCATAAAACATAATAAAGAAAGCACGTTGATAAATGGTTAATTATTTTGATTATAAGAGAATATTTTTATAAGAATTTAACTAAATTTATATGATTACAATCATCGTAAAAATTAAAAATATTAATGGAACCATTAACTAAACAATCAATTATATAATTAATGAGATAAAAATTAAAAATATTTTTGAAAAGTAAGATGCTTGCATTCGCAAATAATTCAAAATTTGAAGATGTTCCAAAAACTCAAATCTTAATTTGATTTTCCTTATTTTTTTCTTATATTCAAATATGTGAAAGACTAATTAGCCTTTTAATTTAAAAATAGTTTCGGAAATCACTTTTTCATTTTAAAAGATACGGAATAAATATTAAAATAAAAGGGAAGAATTGCTAAAAGCAAATATTTCTCTATAATGAAAAGTTTGGTATGAAAAAAAGTTTCTATAAATTGAATATTATTATGTTATTTAAATAGGTAATTATATTAGTATATTCAAAGTTATAATATACATATATTTTTTCACTTTTGAGAGAAAAGTTTTTCATAGATGGTTGGAATTTTCCTTTCATTTTTGATTTCTTATCACAGAACTCTTTCGGGAAAGATAGATAATTATAAAACTAAATATTAATAACATGACCACTCAAGAGAAAGTTATTTTGATAAAAATTATGCGATTCATTTTATAAAAGTTACACCTTTAAACACCCGAATACAGATTTTATATATTACTTACATAATCATATACTTAATATTTATAAATTACATATATGTTTTGCTCACGCATTTTTTAATTAATACTTTTTTATTTATGGTTCTTCAGTTATGCATTTATTGTCGTAATCAATCATGTGCTTTAAGAATATAAGAAACCAATGCTTGAAATATATTACTCTTGTTCTCAGAGATTTTTCTTTTATATTTCGCGAATACAGGTATAAATTTTTAAAAATAATAACTATTCCTTAAAAGTTTGAGTCCATATTAATTACTTATTAATGGATAGCTATCATCAATATCTTAAAAATATCAAAAATCACACAAAACATTACTTTTTACTAATTAAATTTAATGCTCATGAAAGTTACAGAAAAGTTTTTTTGTATATTTGCAACTACATATCAGTTAACAATATGAGTTAGTTAACAATATGAAAATGAATATTGCTAACGGAAGTTTTTATAGTTTAACAAAAAAGTGTAAGAAAATACACAAACAATATTTCTTTAGCTAAGTGGAGATGTTTAGATATAAGTAAATTTTATTATGAACACAGCGCACAAAAATAATACATAAAATACAAGAAGGTATACATAAAAGACTTAGGAAGGTGATAATCCGAATTCGTAAATGGTCAATATAGATTCATTTACCGTGATGTTTTTGTCACTTATGTAAATGGATAATATTTTCCTATTTATGTAAGATATTTAATATCAGTTTCCTAAAAAGCAGGCATTTGCGTTAAATAATGCTTAGAAAACGATACCTAAAGATACATAAAACTAATGTTAAGGTATATTAAAAGGTGGTTGTATAAATGAGGATAATCACTGGAGTATTTGGGTAAGAAATCATATTGCAGGATTCCTGCAGAGGAAAAAACATTTTATGGTCTATATATTGAGTATGATGCATTACTTTGCTTATAGGGATATTCATCCGCTCTTATTTTCCGGATAAACTGTTCATTTTATGTATAAGCTTTAGAGATAACGGCTTTCAAGCACTAAATTTATAGTGTTTTTAAAAACATTCAACGCATTATTTCACAGCTATTAAATGTGTTTACTTACGATTTTTTAGATGTGGTTATTATGATTAACCTTTTTTGATTCTAAGATATATTTCTAGATCATCTTATCGTATAAGTATGATTTGATATTCAACTATTTTTAAGAATTCAATAAATGATTTGAATTTATTTACTTTGAATTAACAACAATATATTTGAATGAGTGTTTTTAAAATAAATGAATTTAAGAAGAAAATATTTGCAAAGTAAAATTTGATGAAATGACGCATTCTTAAAAATAATGATATCAATAATTATATGGCGGTCTCAGAATAATAAAACTAGGATGTTTTGTATAGTGCAACACAATCCCACTTGAGCGACATCGCAAGATAGCATAAGGTTTTAATTAATCTAAATATTTACCGTAAATAAAACATTTTTAATTTAATTAAACATTAATAAAATTTTTATTACGCCATAAAATAAAAATAAAGTTGCGTAAATATCCATAGTAAATTTTACATCCTTATTAAAATTATTAATCCATAAGATTTTCCTAAATTAAAATTCCGGAAATAATAATTTTTATTTTAAAATATTTAACATTGTTGGTAAACACATTAAGGTATTCTTATAATAAAACACATTAGATCATTTATTTATATGTATGCTTATATTAATACAAAGTCAAAATAAATTATTATTTCGCGTTGCAAAACGTGAAATAATCATTTCAAACGTATAAATGTAAAACCATTCAAATAAATAAATGCAAAGTTTATATTTTAAAAAGTATTGCATATACTAGAATTATGTAGAAAAGAATCACAAACTCAGAAAATTTGTATTCCAAGTGGTAGATCGAGTGCAAGTGGCAGATCGTGAAGGCAGCACGAAATTAGTAGCAATCGAAAAGGGGATTAAACGAGAAAAAAAGTTTATATATCCTTGAATATAAGTTATTCGTATGTTATAGCTGTGCCATACATATTTAGAAGAGGGTGTAGAAAGGAACTGCTGTATAAACAAAGCATTTTGTGATAGTGTCAACAATTCAAGCACACCGGCTGTTAGCTACAAAATGTAAGGAACGAGTTTAATTATCATTCGGACGCATGTGTGGGATTAGAAAAAGGGAAAAATAATAAATATTTAAAAATACACTTGATGAATTTGTGAAGTTTCTTTTCATACATCTTTTAAATGTATAAATTTTAGATTTAATGTTTTCAAAATTAATGATTCATTTATGTTAACCCTTTATTTATCGTCATTAGAAAAATTATTTTAATTGTTACTTACATATTGCAGGCCAATAAAAATATTTAATTTTCCAATAAAAATATTTAATTTTTATTGGAAAAACGAAAAAAAATATTTTGAAATTTTTTCGTTCACCAAAGTGTTTACTCAAAATATTCTGTAATGCACTGCAACTTTTAAATGTAAAAAAATTAGCATAATGAGTGTGGTAGATATTAAATTAAATATGCAAAAAGTTTGAGCATACACACGCCATAATGTTTGATCAATGTTAGAAGTTCTATAGATCAATACTGGAAGGAATCTTATTTAAAGAAGCTATTTTAAGCTATGATATTTAAGCTTCCATTCATTTTTTTCTAACTTAAAAAATGAAAATTTAGCATTTACTAAACTTAAATTTTGAACTCAGATTTTGATTTCTAATAATAAGATATAGCGTAGAAGCTTTTAATAAATACTTCAGGGAAAACAAAGTGAGCAGCGATAATTTTCCATTTTGAAAAACTTAATATCATTAAATACCCGTAATTTTTAAGCCTCTACAGAAATGTTTTATTGATTCCAATTTTTTTAGAAATTTTGAATCCTCCTAAAATGAAACTAATTATAATATTTAAATTGAAAATAAACTAAATTGCAGAAAATTATATATATTATATACTTTTATTTATACAAAACATCTATATATTTGTATATTATCTAACCATTCGTGAAAAAAATTGCACATTTGTTGAGTAAAAAATAATAAAATTGAAGATTTGCTTCTCAAATAAGTAAAAATATATTTGCTAAAACTATGGGAACAATTTTTATGCTAATTTGTAAAACTTTCCTTGTAATTGGATTATATAATACGATTACCAAAAGAGCAAAATTTGTTCTTTTATTAGAATTTCGATACTCTTTATAATAAGGTACTTAAATATTTATTTTTTTTAAGTAGCTTTTAATTTAAAATCTTTTAATATTTCCTAACCCACTGCGTTTATTCTTGAATGAGGAAACAATATGAAAAATATGCCAATAGTTGAAGCAGTTAATGTAGTACTATATATATATATATATATATATATATATATATAATTCAGAAGAATCTGGTTGCCAAAGATAATAAGGAAAATTATGAGTTAAAATAAGAAAGTAAA
>JAPDSC010080366.1:286595-301793 GCA_026290005.1 Latrodectus geometricus
TATATATATATATATATATATATATATATATATATATATATATATATGTAAGATTGTGTAGTTTAGTAGTTTTGAGAGTACAGTTCATACATCATATTCTGCAGTGTTATCAAATGGAAAGATTAAACCACTTTCACTTTGCTTTATTAAAACTTCCGCATCAAAAATTAAATTAAATTTCAACTAGTTAAAGTGCATTTTAGTTTTATAAGTATAATGGCTTCTGGCTGGGTCATGAATCAATCTTATTTAATTCCTGTCACGTGGCTGACATCTTTAGCACCTGGGGGTTTTCTCTGCTCTTTTCTATAGTTCATATAAAATTTATCAGATTATAAAATCATAGGAAATACTAGCACTTTTATTCTTGAGATTATGTTCGTTGGGAAGCAATTGAATTCAGCTTCTGCTTAAAGTGTGTGATTTTGTAAAAATAAAGAGTTTAAATAATATTGTATCGAAGATATACAATTAAGAATACTTATTTTAATTATAGTATTGAGAGAAGTATTGAAGTACCTTTGCACATTTTATTATAAACTCAATGTAATATATATATATCATTCATAAATATGCTTTTAAAGTTTAACTCAAGGTTTCGCCACTTTTTTATGTAAATAATGAACGTATCTGAATATTTATTTAATAAATAAATAAATGAAATATGCTTAATGGTACTCAACATTTTAAGTTATTAACAAATTGCAACCAATCTGCAAAGCAAGTCATTTAGCATTTCATATTTTGCTATTGATCAATAGTAATTGGAAATATTGTAATGTAAATTATATTTATTCCTTAATCAAAATTTTGCTTTATGTTTAGATCCAAACAAAACACGTTGAGACAATATTTTTATCCATTTTTTAATGTAATATTGATCTATAGCTATTATAATTTCTCTTATATTTAAATAGGAATCGAAAAATATAAACTCATTACTATACCATATTTATAAATGCATTTAAGTTTTAAATAGAAAATTATTCTAAAATATTGTATATAAATAAACAAATCTGAAGATTATCAAGTCTAAATAAATGTATATGAATAAACTAAAGATTATAATATTGTTTTATAAGACCAGTTTTCTTATAAAAATAATAACAACTAAAGCAATATTGTGCAATTTACGAGAACACTTGAAGAAAGCGAGCAAAATGATATCATTTGGGATTTTCATTTATGTGAAACTATGATGGAAAAATTATAATGAGGTTTTACGAATGCATTGCACTCACTATAACAATTTTTTATTGATTTCATTTTTGAACATGAAAAATATACAGTAATTAATGAAACATGAAGTTATAGTGACATAAAATAATGTATATGTCACTATAACTTCATGTTTTATAGATTAATAGAAAACCATTGAAGCCATGAAAAAGTATTCTAATAAAAATCAAAGTTTAAAGGAAAAAGTATTTATTAAATTTAAACATTCAGCAATAAAATCAAGTTTAATTACATTCTGAATCCAAAATCTTAATAGTTATTTTCACTATATGCAAACTAAAATAAGGATATCTTTGTTAGTAAATTACAGGAACATCTTAAAATATTAAAAAAAAGTATGAATGTATGTCTAAGCAAATGCATATTTGTATAGTTAATAACTAAGCAAATAGAAGAAATTAGATTTTCTCATATATGATATCTTTCTAATAGCTATAAATTTGAGAGTTCAGCCAGAAAGTAACCGGACAGTTCATTCACTACAGAAAAATGTTAGGAATCGACCAATGTCATCAGAAAACTACACTAATAATTTACTCCAGGAATTAATTTCAATGAATTGAAAAAACTAGACATATTCGCAATAACAAAGCAGTTTTGAGCATGGTTGACTTCCCATCCATGTGTACTTCAGTCATTTATTCTATGAAACTGCAATATAGAGACCTAGTATGTAATAATACATTCTAAAATATGATGTTCCTAGTTAGTTTAATATAGTTAAAGAGTTAAAATATCATTTTAATGTTAAATAAATTGAGAGATATCTTTATTTCTTTGTTTCACATTACCATTTTTCAGTTAAAATTAAATGCATCTTCTGGTTCAAATAAGAAGAGAATCAGAATAACTTTTCTGAAGTACACTCTTCTTAGAGAATCTTTCAAAACATAAAGTTTATATTATTTTTCGATGTATTTAAATACTAATAGATATCTTGAATATTTTGAATTTTTGATGATATTCAGGTCTTTTTGGATCAATCCCCTACTATTAAAAAAACCATTCTATTGTTACTAATAATTCTCTTAGAAAAATGTTCTAACATACTACTTTATAATTATTCTCTGTCTTGAGTCCCTGTAATCTTGTATGAAGCAAACTTGTTGCAAGACTTATACATCTTCACATTCATTTTGTATTTATCGCATAGGAAATTTTTTTAACTTAGTCAAGGATTTTATTAATCCAAAGTAACCACCAAACTAACAACATTGAACTTCTCAAAATAATTGACATTAGGACACGTGGCAATGAAAGTTGTCATATGAAAATTCGATCATCATCTGATTCCTACCTGAGATAGATCCCGTCATTTTACAGGTGTAGAGATTTCAAAAATTCTTAAAATCGTTTTGCATTAGAAATATAAGAAGTTAACTCTTGCTAAGTAGTTTTTCTGGTACAGGGTAAGTAATTTTCATTATCAGTTTTATGTGATCCTTTAGCTGAATTTTTAAGGTGTTAAAATCATCCTACATATGTGAAGAATCAGAATGAATCACCTCAGCCTTATTGATTGTTTATTATTTCCTTGACATAGTCTGGGGACTAATATCCACATTCCATGAAATGTTCTTTTACAGTGACGGATCTCTATATCATAGCCTTGTAGCTGCTGAATGTATCTGACTGCTTGAGTTTAAGATTTTACAAGTTCAAGATCCAAGTCAAAAATAAATTATCAATTCATAGAAAAGTACTTCAACTCTTTCACTTCTAGAGTTCGCTTACAAAAATAAAACCTCTTAAGAATTAGGCCAATAATATGAGTAAATTTTAATGCACTCTTCAACGGTTGGAATGCGTTCCCTAGATGAACAGTCCAAGTGATGTTTTGTTCGATTTCGGTAAGTCGGAATACCTGGTATTCTTAAATAATGATAGAGCGTTTCACTGGTGCAACTTATCGTATCTTCTCGAAACAAGTGATTCCCAGTTTACTACCGGCTATTTTGCTCCTTATCCAAAGAAACATGTGATTTATGCAGGATTGAGTCCCAACACACTTTTATATTCCGGTTCAAAACTTCTTGAATGCCACATATCCCGCGTGATGTACCAAACATAGGACACTTGTGAGTTTGCCTATTCAATCACCGGATTTCAACGCACAGACATGGGGCATTTTAGAATTCTAGAGGTAGATTTAATCTTTAGTGTATGAGATGCCTGTGGACTCATTGAAAATCATGTGGCGGAGAGTATCATTGTTGCCGTGGGTATTCAATTTAAATATATGACAATATCTGACAAAATATACAATGTATACAAAAACCGTTGATGGCAAACGGCATAAAAATCAAACAAATAAACAAGACACAAGGAATTTTCAAGGGGTTGCCCCAGTCGCTCTTTTGTTGGTATCAATTCTCCTCTGATACTTGTGTTCAGCATTTTGGAATATTTACTGTGAGTTTTTATAAAAGAAAAAAATCTGAATATTTAACTTTTGATATTGTTCATTTGTTTTTCTAATAATGTTGTTTAAGTTTGAATTGGCATTCTATTATTATTCTTTTATGCTTTTTTGCCTCTCAGAGTAGAATACAATCTAAAAACATACCATTTAAAAACATTAAAAGGTAGTAAAACAAACACATGATAAATAATTTGTTTTGTCAAATTTCTGAGTTTATTATGTAAGCAGATTTTATTTTTATGCTGGTTGTAATAAGTATATAAAGGAAAATTTTATTAATATGATATTTAAGAAAAATTGATTTATACTGCCCATTATTTTGAGAAGTAACTAAGAACTATTATAATCTGATTATTTGTCAACGAGAAATAACATAAAAAATATCTTAAAGACTTAAAATTAAGACTTATCTTTAAGACTTAACCACTTAAAATTAAGAAAAGAAAACTATATTTATTTCACAAAAGAAAATGTCAAATACCAGTCATTTTAAAATAGTTTCTGTCAAGTACATTTAGATTATGAAACATCTAAATAAAAGAAATATAAATATTTTATTTTAATAAGATTATTTATTCTCAAATTTTTACGATAAAAAAACAGTGAATATAAAAGATTTTACTCCTAAAATTAATTACTTAGCAAGAAAAATTAGTTTTCTATATTAAGAGGTATTCATTTGGATTCGAAGTATTAATATTTCTTTTGTCATATCCAAAATAGTTTTGAATATTAACTGGAAATTTAAAATCTATTGAATGAAAATAATTAGTTTTCGAAAAATTCTTTTGAATGTAATATAAATATTTTTCCAAAATAATTAATTTTAAATAAAATCTCTCTTTTCCCTATACTTGAAGTAAAATTAGAAAAATAAGAAGCATTTATACAATTTTTGATTGAAAGAATGAATAAACAATAATTATGTTTCTACATTTTTGTTCTATTTAAATATTATTTGAATATCTCAGTTAAAGAGTACTAATTTAAACCCATATTCTTATTTAACAGAAAAAGAAAATATTTTTCCATAGAAAGGATCAAATGTCTCGCTTTTTACTTCTAAGGATTCAAAGGAATAGGATATTATTAATTTTGATAAATTTAATTTTGATAAATAAAAAGTGAAAAGGTGAATGAGAAATGACGTTTCATGAAAATTATTTACATATCATATCACATGCATATGGAAACAAGCCAGTAAAAGTTTGTTCCTTTTGGTATAAAATATGAAAAAAATTAAATTTAGTAAAGAAATAAATTTGCGATTTTTCTTAGCAAATAAAGTTCAGCTTTTTGAAAAATGAAAACATGCTAAATCTAATAAGAGATTTGAATTATAAGTAACGTTGGAATATTGTTTTTCGTCATCTTATTTTCTTGTGCAATAAAAAATATTAATTTATTTAAAACATTTTTCTGAAATAAAAGTATTCTCCTCCTATTTAAGATTTTTCATTTTAGTTTACTTAAGTTTTACAACTTTTTATTTTACAAAAGGTTGAAAATGTTTTTCACTGTTAAATCAGAAAAAAAATTGATCAATATATTTATTTTAAGAAATTGCATATATTTTTAAAATAAACTATAATATTAAAAATAATTAAGTTTTAAAATGTCAATTTGTTACAGAAACAATATTAATTTTATAATTTCAAATTATTTGAATAATATTATAAAACTTAGAAAGCACAGAAGACATCAAAAACAATTTGTAGTTATATTTTTTAAAATTTAGAACGCAAGAAATGTTTTAAGCATAAAAATGTTCTATAATAGTAATTAAACCATATTCAAATATATCCTTATCTAAAATGTAAAAAAAAGTTATGGTCTCCATGCTAAGCAAATTAATAAGAATTATATCAAACAAAATGATTAAAAATATCAAATATAGTTCTTATACTGTAACTTGATTTTATCATTTTAAATTTTTTACATTGTAGATTTTGTTTAATTTTATTCCAGTTCAACGTTTTTCTTGTGAAATAAATAAAGAAACAAATTTTATGCAAATGCAATTTTCACTGTTTTAATGCACAAGAAAATATGTGACTAATAGGTTTAAATTTAAATTCAGTTTCATTCAACCTTTTCGACTATACTTTTTGATAATTCTTTCATTAATAATTCATTATTTTCTGAAAAAGGTAAACTCAATATATAAGAAGGCTTTATAGAAAACTTTCATGCTTTAGATTATTTAAATTGCAAATTTTTGTCCAGTCATTCTTTCTAGTTTATCAATAAAATATTACTTTAAAAATTAAAAAAGGAAAATTCTCACATACTTTAATTTGATCTCTTGTTTTTCTACAGGAAAAATCAATGTTAACACCATTTTCATTCTTAATGATCTCAATCACGTTAAAATATTTTTTTTTATAAAATCTTTCGTAAAATCAACATTTTTGCTTTACAACCTTCTTTGTTGAACTGATTGTTTATTCAGAAAATGTTTTATTTAATTTGCTTTGTTTGGTAAAATTCTTTCTCTTTTTATTGAAACATGATTTTTAACATAAGTTTTTTTTTTGAAAGCAGAAATAAATATTTTTCAAAATGCCCATGATTTCTAAATTTTGTAACATTTAGTTTCTTTACTAATAGCTAAAATAATGAAAAAAGTTTTAATGGTATGTATTACATTTCTAATTAATTTTTGATTAAAATAAATTAGCATAATTTAGTATAAAAAGTAATATGATATTGAAGTGTACTTCAACTTGAAAACACTTTAAAAAATATATTAAATAAAGATTAGAGCGTAATATGGAATAAAATTATAAAATCTATACAAAGTAAAATTATATTTAATAATTATTGAACTTTCAACAAAGAAAGAGAAGCACAAAAAAAGTGCTTATAAATTTTTTGCTTTCTCCTCAACAAGAACTTCAACAATAAAGGTGATCGTGACAGTGATATCCTTTTTTTGGAAATTTTTTTTTAATAATTAGGAAGATATAAATTGTGGTGAGGGACAAAATCCGCGTGAATTATTTTTGAAGAAGGACTTCAAATTAGACAAAGAATGCTGAAATAGCAGTTAATATAATGAAAGTTCTTATGGTTATACAATGTAGTATATACTTAAAACCACACAAAATACTCTTCTACTGAATGTATATATATATAAAATTTATATTCGTTATTTCTCAAAAAATTATTCACTAAAAATCATATTTAATGGTGGTTTTCAAAAACATTATGCATCTAACTGTTCTAGTAAAGTAAAGATATTTTGGAGAAGAAAGTCAATCAAAAGTATCAAGAAACGATTAATCCCATAATCCTTTTTTCAACTTCATATTAATCCAAGTTCTTCAGTTTAAATAAATGAGAAGTAAATTGATAAAATACAAATTGTCAAGTAGAAAATTGTGGAAAGGAAAGTTGCTTTTAACTTTTATATTATATAGAATCGAATGTTGACTTCTGATAAAAAATGACCTGCAATAAGGTTTATATCAACAGTATTAATTTGAAAGTTTGAACATTTAGAATAACTAGGAATACAATTTAATATTTCATATTACTCTATTTGAACTCATGTGCTACGAAATAGAAACTTAAAATTTTATAAAATTATAACTACGAATTTAATTATTTTTATAATGTTTTTACATTATGCTCTAAATTTTATATTAAAAAAATGCAGGCGTAATTTTGCAACATTGATATACAAAATTCTTCTCCTTGATGAGAAATTTTAAACAACTAGCTTTAGGCTTTTGTTTAATATATATCGTATTTAAATATACCGATAAATACATTTTTGATTACAATTTTTAGTTAATTTGAAGTTTATTTTATACTTAAATATAAATTTAATCATATTTTAGATTATATTCAAATAATTAAATATCATCTATTAATAATGTTATATTAGAGTTATGAAAAGATACATAGAAATCTCAAAACAACAATTGTATATTTAAACGAATCTTTAAATAATATTCCATAAAAATAATTTACGTATTTCATGTTGAATTTTAAAATTAAAACTGAAAATAATAATATATAGAAATCAATTTTCATGAGTCATAATTTTTTCATCCTGGAAAATTTCAGGATATTGGAATGGAAAAAATTACATGAAAATATAAAAATAGTCCTCAAATTTTAACTTATATATTGCAATATTATTATGTTTTGTAAATTCAAAAAAATAAATTATTTTAAATAGTCAAAACAGAACCTCTTCAACAATTCATTGGTAATTGCCATCCTATTCCATGTATAATTGTTATCGATGAAATTTTAGTAAAATTATTCATTTTGATTTCAATTTTATAAAATATTTTTACTACAAAAATTAGTTATTAGGAATTGAAAAAATTAGTTATTTCAAGTATTTGAAAGTTCCAAAAATTTCATCTTTTTAATATGAATAATTAAAAACATAATAAAATAAAATATTTAACAAGAAAATAGATAGGTTTTAAATTTTGACAATATTAAAAAGAACAAGTAGAATTTATCCTTCTCTTTCTGTTTAATTTATATATATTTCTTCTCTTAAGTATAATCTTTTTTACAATCTTTTTAAGAACATTTTTTTTTAAAAATTTTATAAAATTTAGAAAAATATTTTAAAAACTTCATATAATTTATTTCAATTTAAGTAAGTATTCATTTTCAAGTGTCATAAAATTTAGATAGTAATTAAAATATTCTTTTTAAATGAAAATGAGAAAAATTGCTTAAATTATTAGAAAGAAACAATGGATAACATATTAAAATTTTCTAAAATATACTCATTTAGCATACATTTAGAAACAAATATTTAATGTAGAATTAATTGAAGTTTACATTAGATTACATTAAAAATAAGATTTAGTTTTTATATGCTATCAAATTAATGATCGTTTTAAAGATTAAAACTTACATATTGATCCAAAACAGATTTACATTATTTTTATCAATAGTGTTTTTGCTTTTGATGTTGTGAAGGTACAAGCAATTCCGTATAGATCCTCTAGTTTATATCTAATTGTACATAAAGATTGTAAGAATATTAAAATCGCTAAAATAGGCAACAAATAAGTATTTAAACTCAACCTCTAATATTAGAGATTCTTATATGTTCTAATTTAACTTAAAACAAAATTTTAGAATTTCATAAATTATTTAAAAAATGTTACAACATTACATATTTAATTATCGGAAATTAGATATATTATTTATAAATATTTTGAAAAATTATTTTTTTAAATTTGATTTAATTTTATAGAAATATTTGAATCACATATTAATAAATGAAAATAACTTACAGTGCAATATAGAAAATAAAGATTTTTTACCAAATGTAAAACATTTCAAGTAAAATTTACTAAATGGTAAATTATGAATTCAATAATATTATTATCTCCTAATTCAGGTTGAAGTTTTTTACCTTAAAGTAATTGGTAATTAATTGGTCCTAATAGCCATTTATCCAAGTCTAAAAAATGTTTATCAATAGTAACTTTAAAATATATAATCATATATATTTACTTATTAACTTTTGTTAACTTACAAGGTACAACATAACTACAATTTTTATTATATAAACATGTTCTTATTTAAAGTAATTTTAAGTTACGAAAAGGATTAACTTATAATATAAAATACCATTTAAAAAAATCTGTTTTAATTTATTCGTGCTCAATAAGTTTCAGATATTTAACTTTTAAATATATGTTTTGATTAATGATATCCTTTATTTCTTTTTATCTCATAAATATTATATTATTCATAATTAATTAATTTTATAAATTATTAATTAAAAATTCAGAGAAGATTTAGAGAATTTATGCAGAAGATAAGAGAAAACTGTCAATTCATTTCGTGAATTTTTTTTAAAGTGTAGAATTTAAGTATTTTTTTCAAGGTAAGGTAAAAAAATGTATTTGAGTTTTTTTTATCTTACCTTGAAAATATAAACAGTAATATTTAGTTTAGTTGAATTTCCATAAAGTAATTATGAAAGAATATATACAGCCATAAAAATACTAATTAAAATTTGAATAACTTAAATTAAATCAATTTAGAATTTTTAAGTAATTTTTAAATATGAAAGTGCAGTTTAAATATTTAAAGATTAGTTAATTTTTTATCATTATTTAAAGTGCAGTTTTGGGAAAGAAATAAAGCAAATTCATTTTGTAATGTATTAAAAAAATGATATTTCTAAATGTAATTTAAATTTATAGTTTAATACTATGAGTTTAATTATGAAGAATCTTTAAGTATAAGTGTCAGGCAAACAAAAATATAATATACACTGTTTTTTAGATTACAGTTTTGTGAATATCTTTTATATTAATACACCTATGAAAGCATAGAACTTTGTTGTAACAGCTACAATATGTCTTATGAAAAAATAGGTATACAACTGTATAATGTACTCAGTGTTATATATTTGTTTATTATATTATACACAATATAATCAGAATGTACCAAAATGAGAAAATGTATGCATGCATTTATATGTAAGTTCCTTTTTAAAAAATAGTAACCAATGAGAAATGTAAATTGAAAATATTTAACCTATTCTCGTATACTTAATAGGATAAAATTTTAGAGTTTAATGCAAATTGTCAAGTTTTTACAACTTCTATCTCAATTGTGTATTTAAAATATTTACAAATAATCTGTAGAAATAATTATAATAGAATTTTTATTAAAAATTTTGAACTCTTAGAAATTATGTTAATTTAAAACAAAAAACTTTTTTTTATAATAAATGTTTAGTTATATAAGTCATCATTACCTAAATTTCAATTTCAGAAAATAATGGAACATTAAGAAAATTTTTTTCCCTAAGATTTCGTTTTGGTTACAAAAGATTCTTCAAGGCATTTCAGCAACATAAAATTTATATTTATCTTACATTCTGATTTGAATAACGCAGAAATGATTTTGATTTAGCTTCACGCTAATCATCAAATAGTATGATTAATGTAATATTTTGATTTATATTTCAGTATAAAACTTTGAAATCAAATGATGTTAAGCAATTTTTACAAAATAATTAATATCGTACTATGTACTCTATATTTCAAATATTGTAAGTAAGAATTTCTGGTATGAAAACACAAGGACTAAAATAATAGTGTTTTTTACATTTTATTTAAATTACTTATTTAAAAACTTATTTTATTATTTTTAGATGAAATATTATTAGAAAACTTCGTAATGCTATTCTTCTTTAACTTATTGTTTCTTAAATAAATTTTAATTAAATACTTACATGAATAATATAAGTTTGTTGAATGATTTCTCTTTGCACATCAATTAAGATTGGCACTTTTCATGTAATGCGTTCTGTTATTAACAATGCTTTATTAAAACGTATCAATATTTAAAATGATCTTTCATCACAATTTATTATTCACAGAAGCTTCCATTTCAAATGCAGAGAAATCAGTTTAAAAATTTATGTTACTTTATGAGCCCAAGGTTAAGGTTCACAGTTAGGCGATCTAAACTTTAGGAAATTGTGATTAAATCTTTGCTTGAAAATTGTGCACTTCGTAATTTTGATTTTATTTGAAATAAATCAAGTTGAAAATTGTATTCTTATATACGACTGAATAACGCCTCTATACCATCTGAATATTTTACTGAGGATAATAAAGTCTCAGAAAAATATGAAGATATCACTACGTGTCATGCATTAATTCTAAATCTATAAGTGTACTTTGTACAGGTATTTTAAAAGCGTAATTTTATTAATTGCCGGATGAAATTTCTAATGTCAAACTAAATATATATATATATTAATATGCATATGTGTCGTGCTATTCCCCTCAAAAAGTTCTTCATCTTTTAAAATGACTTTATATAAAATTATGTAGATATGGATATTTTTCTATTTTTATATGTGATGATTTTATTTCCAATAAAAAGTTAAGGTATTCCTGAAGTAAACATTTTTCGTAAGAAAAAAAATATAAATGGAAAATATATTTATGTTGGAGAATGAATTTTAAAATATATACCTTAATTTCCATTAAGAAAAAAAAATAATTGTTAAAAAATATATTAATGAAATCAGAAAACGTATGAAAATGTACCTAATTGACATAAAAAAAATTGACTTAAAAAAAAATGAAGTCTTGTGTATTTTACATGGTGAATAAATGTAGACTAAAAGTCAAGGATTGAAACATAATAAAAAGCTCTACTTTTATCAGAAATTGTAACTGCATCTATGAAATAATAGCTATCGAAGCAAGTGCAGATCTCAGAAAGATATGCAGTAACCTAGTAAGGAGCTGACAGATATTGACTTGTATATTTCATTACCCTATGGAAAAGGCAGAGGTTGTCTGTCTCTGTCTCTTTCTGAGAATCACACATGCTTATCTCCATATATTTCCTTCATTCATGGCTCTTTTCGCTTGATGGGTTTTGTCAGAGATTTAGAATGAAAAGATCTTACAGTCCTATTGCATTTGCTATTTCATACAAATTTCTTTTGGGGCTGACGGCCCTTCTTATCTACAGATGCACAAAACAATGAGAGTATTTTGTTATTCAGATAGCAACGATGTTCTTGTGAAACATACGTTCCTCAATATTTATTCATGGGAATATAAAATGCAGTCTTAAGTCTTTTTAGTAATAAAATTCACATTAGTTTCTTAGTTACTATATTTATGGATTTTTCTCCATAAGATTTCCATTTTTTCCGTTTATTTATATTGTTTTAATTTAGAATTGTTAAAACTTTTTTTCTTTAATATTTAGTATTATTAAAAAGATAAATTTTTCACATCAGCGTTTTTAATATAAAACTTTATTTGATTTGAATTTAAAAATTCAACATAATCCATGGATAAATTGTAACAATTTTATTGAGCAGAAATTTAAAAAGTAAAATGCATACATTTAAACAAAAATATGGTGATATTTAATTGCGGAATAAATAACCGCGGTAATAATAAATAAATAAATAATTTAATTGCGGAATAAATAATGTACACAAACAGATAAGTTTGTGTACATTTTTTTTCTTAGAATGGAAAAGTATTTGATAGTTAAATGGTATGTAATTTATTTTAAATAACTAATGAAAATTTAAAAGGTTCTGGCAACATGCCTGATTATCGAATTAAAATGTCTTAATATTCAGTAAAATGTGATTTGAGAAAACAAAAGAGTCATGGGATTCACAATACCACTTACTAATTAGTTACAAAAGAAATTATTATTCATTGAATGGTATGAGATATTTATTGTAGACAAGTTGAAAAATGTGTTATTTTTTCACATATAAATTAAATAAAATTCCTACAAAAGAATGATATTTGTTAATGAATATATGTTAGAACTATAGGGACAAATGTGTGTGTATTGGATATTTATTATTTATATTCTATATTGCTTTAGACTTAGATTTTTAGATAACCTTCCTTTTGAAACATAAAAGGAGAAATTATCCAAAAAATAGCTTGCAGTAAAGCAAAGCATTATTATAGAAGTTTATTATAGTTATAGAAGTTTTCGATATAGAACATCCATTACATGATATCAAATGTTCTAAATACATCCAAATTCACTACTGAATATAAAGAGACAAACAGCATTTCTACATGCACTTTGATTAGCTTGATTGTTGAAGTTTCCTGTATTTTAACCCAAGCGATATTAAATATCCTCTATATTTGTAGGAAAGCTATTTCCAAGAGACAGCACTGAGAATATTTAAAAAATAACAAAATCACTTTTGATTATCTGATTTGATTAAGAGTTACCTTTTAAGGAATTAAAAAAATGTTTTCAATGTTGAAAGCTTATTTGTGTCCTATTTTTATAATGAAGTAAATTAAATTAATTTTGAAGAGGAATTTAAATGAATAAATGACTTAAATAAGTTTTTGCAGTGTACTTTATCATTTGAAACAATGATTTCCTGAATTATTTAGTGGACTGAGATATTATTTCTTCTTTAGAAGACGTCCCAAACATCAAAATCAAAGTTAACTTGCATTTTTAGAAATTAAAAATTTTTTATATTTTACAGAAATAATAACTTTTTCAGAGATTTACATCATCTTTTATTATTATTAGTTAATTTTTCCTTAGGACTTCATCATCCGGTTACATGTACCGTTAATATAAGATGGTATTCAACAATGTAATCTGATTCTATGATTTCAACTCCTCAAAATTAGTATTTTGTCACTAACTAGTAATTTTCTGGCAATAGTATTAAGGTCAAAATCAATACTTTCGTCAGAAGGTTATAGTGAAATACCAAAAATCGAGTCAAACAATAATGTAAATATTTCAGAAGTAAATAAATGATAATCATTTTACAAACGGACCACTTACAATATTGTATACCTTTATTAAGTGATGTTACCTTATTGATCGGTAAAATTCCCAGAAAATTTAAGTCATTTTCAGTTATAAAAGAAATAAAAATCTTTGAGTTTTGCTACATTTTTGAAATATTTTAAAATACATAAATTCACGATATGTGCATCTTTAACATTTTTGTTGAAATTTTAAGGTCTAGAGACGGAAATTCTATTATAAGCTTTTTTTGCAGTGTATTAAATACTGTTGGAAATGATTTCTACTAGCTTGTGCTTGAAACATTTATAATTAAAATAACAACGTGTAAATTTCCATTTAGAATCTTTTCTGAATAAATGCATTGCACATACGTTCCTTAAGATATCATGGTAATGTTTCAAATACTTCTGAAATTAGTTTGAAATATTTTTTAAACTATTCCTTGATTTTTAATTCAAAAATATATAAAAAAAACAAGTCTTTATCAGATTACATTACTTTCGTAGAATTAATTTATACTTCAACTAATTATCTGCCCAAATAATGTTTTCATTTCGTTTATTTCTTTTCATGCTCAGTTATCTATAAGAAACAGATATTTTGAAAAAAGTATGTAGATAAGTTGCTTTTAAGGAAAAGTCGAAATTTTTCTGTGATCATCTTATAATTCCTGTCATATCATCAAGCATCGAGAGCTTTTAGAATACTCATTTTATTAGTTAGATGAAATTTAAATTTCAACTGATTTGGAATTTTAAGTTGGAGTAGCTATTTTGATTGTGGCATATAATGGAACATCTCTAGAGAACTGCAGAATTCTAGAAAATTTAATAATTTGAAGAAAATTAAATACCAAAATTCTTAATCCTTAGAAAAGGATCTTTGTAACACCAAGTACGAACAATTTTTCAAAATCACATGAAAGAAAGATATAGTAATATGCAAATGATTAGTTTGCCAGCCTACCTGGACGACGCAGGGAGAAATAAAGAAGTCTGGGGCATTTCTCAAGAGAAAAGTCATACTGCGGACTTATCTTTTGGAAATCATCTTATAAAAACCTTATACAATAGGAGTTTGTTCAGAAACCCATATCATACCCTTAAGTAAATGCACTTATAATGAAAAATGGTGAAAATTACTTTTAAAAACGTATAATTAAAAAATTCTTTCATAGGAAATAAATATTTTTTAAACCCATATATATATATATATATATATATATATATATATATATATATATA
>JAPDSC010080366.1:301893-326877 GCA_026290005.1 Latrodectus geometricus
ATATTACATGAAAGGAAAACAATTTAATGTTTAGGAAACAAATGGATCTTAACAAGAACTTCCTGATTCAAATGCAAATAAATGTGAAAGTACACTTTTGTCAAGTCTCATTCTTTCCTCATTAAACCGAGCATCTAGAAGTTGGCTAGTGAGCTCTTGACCCGAGATTTACATTTTGTCAACTGATCCAAAATGTTTGAAGTGAATATTCTGACTTCGCGTCTACAAGACAAACTTCATTTTAATGAGTCTGGCAACACTGCTTTATTCCAACCATTGTTTAAGAGGAGAAAATTTAGTGAAATTCAGAGAGAATTGTTAAATAGTAAATTAAAGCATTCAGTAAGAAAAGGATGGGACATGTCACATATAGAATAGTATTTCAGCTTGTCAGCAGAGTGGCATGGATTTTAATCAGCTATGTATGTCATTAAACTGTGCTTTAAAATATATATAGTGCAGTTAAGTTGTCTTAAAGGAAACATCTTTTTCAAAAGGTTTTGGGCATTGTGTAATGTGCAAAGTGTATTATAATAAATTTGATAATTCATAATAATACACTGAATTTAGTGACAAATTTAAAACCTCAAAGAATGTTTGATAATAATTATATAAGAATAATTATGGTTATTATTTTTAAAGTCTGAAGTTTTTTAAAGTTTACTCCTGAAATTAATTTAATTTAGGAATATTTAAATACGTTCAATTGTGAGATTTTCCAATTTAATTTTGATAAAAATTCAAAAAATAAAAGACTTTATACTTGGACTCTTCATTCCCGATTCACGCTTATTAAGGATATACTTTTAATAGATATTATTCTAAAATAGCTTATTAAGGAGAAAAGGATTTTAATATTTTATTAGAAATTTAAAGAAACACATGCAAATAATTTAGATGATGTTTACAGTAGAAGAAGCGTATGTTTAAAATAATGAATGAAGGTTTTGAGTTTTAATAAATCTTACCGAATTCTGTGAGAAACAAGATCAATTTTTAAATGAAAAATTACTTACATTAGATTGAAATTATGTATTAAAATATTTTAATATTAATGGCATATAATTGTATGAAAACTGTGCATTTGTAAAATATCATTTTATAAAATTCCATGAAAAAAAACTATGAGACTTTTTTGCTTAAATGCCATAGAATTAGAAAGTATTTAAAAATATTTGGCATTTAATTCTGCTAATAAGTGAGCTAAGTAAACTATATGATACTTCTTTTTCAACTGTTCAAACATGTGCGCACATTTTAAATTTCAAATTAAGATATTATTAATATTGGGAAGCAAAATTAAAAACAGATTTTGTTTTCATCAAAACCAGATTTACAGTATCTTTAATTGGAGACAAAAAATTTTCAGAAAAATAATGATAAAATTTAACAATAGATTCTATTGAAATTGGTGCTCCTAATATAATTTTAGTATACTGATCTGATCTTCATGTACTGTTTTTTATAAATGTAAAATTATCGAGGTTGTGTTAATTAACTATTTTGCCTTCATACATACATTAATTTCACTTAAAATTAATAAATTTAATAAAAATGAAAGTAATGAAGAAATTAATTTTTTTTCATCCACTGGAAACCGATTCTTATGGCATTTAGTTTGTAGTACCCGATATATATTGGCTTCAAACTCTGTTTATCTATTTGCTTCATAAATTAGAAAGTTTTAATTCAAGATGCCATCATTGCTACTTCAATATTATTAATCTTGTTCGACATGAAATGAATAAGCACAATACAGATTTCACACATTTCACACACATAATTTTGCACTATACTCAAGAGTTAAACACTAACACGTTCCCTTCAACAGTTGTCAATTACTTGCCTCTCCCAGTTGTACTTGATTGATTTCTAATTTCAAATTATAAATTTTCCCCCAAATTAATCTTTGAAATTTAATGTTAAGATATATCAATAACAATTTCATGTTAATCGGATAAAAACATAAAGCCATTTCAGATTAATATTCCGGGTTTATATTTATTATGAAAGCATTGCCATCTCTTCTCGCAGGAAAGGTTTCTTCAAACTAAAAACAGCAATTAAGTTATGTTTATAATCATATTTCTGTTTTGTATCTATGTTTCATATTTTTAAATAGCGAATAATGAAATATATCTCAAAGGCAATTTATTTTTAAAAATACATAATTTATGTTATGACATTTTCTTATCTTTACAACCTTTATTTACAGTTCCTATCTATTGAACTTTAATATCTGACTGTATGATATATTCTAAGTTTTATACAATTCATTGGATATCGCTTGCTGTTTACATTATGCTCAACTCACGAATTATTCACGTAATTCTATATAGACTACATTATGACAATTAAGAAATAAATCTGTTGATATTTTTTGAGAAAATAGAAATATATTTTTTTAGTATAATATAATTAAGCATTGCTAAGGAACAACTGCAATAATATTAAATAATTTTATTTTAAAGAAACTTCTTAATACGGTTTCCTGAAAATATTTTTACGAACATATCAGTTTAAATAGACAATTGACAATATAAAAACATTCCGTATTTCTATTATTAATTACAACTACTTCAGTTTAGTAGCGGTTCAAGATTAAAAATGGTTTTAATGCAATCTATGGCTCAGATCATGATCGAAAAGGACTTTTACTAGCAGAAAATTATTTTCAGGGATATTAGAGAAATTAACTTCGTTTTTCGTAGCTAGATTTTATTAGAATATGAAATATTTCCATATTTAAAAATGTGAATAATCAAATTGAGTCAATGTTCAGTTTAATTAATTTTTAACATTTAAAACCTCTTAAAATGCTCAATAGCACCTTTCTAATTATAAGAAAAATCGAAAAATTGTGGTTAGTAATGTATAATATTTCTATAATTCTTTTGTGATAGTTTAAGATAATTATTTCTCCTACTGGAATATTTTTAAATAACTTTATGAGATGAAATTATACAATGTAAGGAATTAATATCTGTTCTTAAAAACATGTGTGTTTTCATGATATATTGATCAAGAAATTTATCTTTAAAAAAGATTTATGCTGAAATTAGTGGAAAAAAAACTAAAAAATGAGTATATTTTTTAATAAAATGCATATTTTTCCTGTTTACTGACTTCAGCTTCTAATTCTTTTGAAAAATAAATACAAATACAGCAATTGTTTATTTAGAAATATTTCAATAACGTGCTGTCAAAAGATAAAAAGTAGTGTTGATTACTTATTGCATTAATTTTTAGATAAGTATTCATTTTATAAATTGGCTGTCATTTAAGTAGAAAATATTCCATTGGTAATTTCACATTAATTTATTTGATGATAAATGAAATTTAATTTTATATTAATTGCTATGAGGGAAAATTTAAAACAGTTTTAATAATAGAAATGAGTTTTTTTTAATAATTTTAATTTAGAAATTAGAGCCACCTATACATATTTATTGATAATATTTAATCAATAATTTATCAAGTAAGATAAATAAAATTAGTTATTAAATACTAAGTCGTATATTTTTCACACTGCTCATCTTTTGCCTATAAAAATTTTTAAATGTTTTTTGTGTAGTAATAGCAGAGATGCTTATAGTTATCACTGGATAAAATATTCAACTAAATATATTTATTTTAAAAATAAGATTTACATAAAACAAATTAAGTAGTATATGCAGGTGGATTTTAATATAGATGATGCTTTCAAACATATATCATTATCCAATTCTTTTAAAAAGTATTATGCACTAGAAAGACTGATGCAATTAATAAAAATCAACACCTATAAATGCATAAAAAGAATTTATTTACTTTAGAGCTCCCAACAGGTATTATATTTCATGTTCCCTAACATGTAAAATTTATTTTTCTTTTAAACAAAGAAAAACAAATTGTTAATATGTATAGCTTCTGCATTTGTAAGACATAAGCATTAGTTATAGTTAAGACAACGTTCATTAATCATTTGAATACTCTGTTAAGAGAAAAAAATAAAATGAAAAACCTTTTGTTATAAAATGTTTTTCTACTGGGAACTGCTGATTAAGCATTTCAAAATTAAGACAATTATTTGCTTAGTTTTATTTCAACTTTCTAGCAAATTAACTTTAATCATATGCTAATGCGTAATATCATATGAAAATTTATAAATTTATGTATCATTAATTAATAATCAATGAATATGTGCGGTGATTAAAGTTTGTCTTCAGAAAATTAAGATCGTGCTTTGATAAATAATTCTCTAACGAATCAAATGATCAACATTAGAAGCAACTTCGTTGTTTCAAGGTAAATAATTTAAATACTTAATTTTCAGACAGCTAGAAAAAACTTTATATTATGGATACGAAACAAATATATTTACTACGTAAATTCTTATTTAAAAATAACACTAAATATAATAATTTTCACTTAAAACCTGGAGTTTATATGGTATATCAAATATTTTGGTCTAGCTTTCTACAGAGGAAGTTTTCTTATTTTTTTAATAATAGTATTTAACTGTAATGTTCGATTTACTGAGTGAGAAAGTGATTTGAGAAAATTAAGCAAAACATTTTTCTTTGAAAGATTTGGAATAACGATATTATTTTTTTCTTGGAGACGTTATTAATTAAAATGTTTATATTTGGTTAAATATATTTAATAGAAAAAAGCTGCTTTCTGAAAAATAATGCCGATGAAATGTAACTATTCAGTCTAATATGTATATAGATAGTAGAAATCTTATGCATTAAAAGGTAGAAATATTTTCGCCTATTTGTGGAGAAATATATTCAAATATCCCCTATAATCTTACTGAATTCATTTCAATTACATATTGAAATTTTCTTTTATTGTGCGCAATATCTTTCATGCAATGAAAAAATTAGTAATTAGAAGTTATCTTAAGATTTTTCTCGTATAATCTGCGTATTTATCTATGGACAAAACTTCTTCATTCAACAACTCTATTATCTTGTTAGAAAGTTTCATGAAAACAAAAATTAAAGATTTGAGCTTTGAGGTTGTAATGAGACTAGAGTACTTTTCTGTTATATTAATTTATAAGTACAATTAGATTAGATTTAGTTGTTCTCCTACCTTATGTCCAAATTTCTGAAAATTGGATTGAACATTTACTGGCTTATTCGAAAGTCATTAAGTGTCATTAAAATTTCTGTTTAAATAATAACAAATGAATAGATCGATAGAAATTTCTAAATGAGGAATATTTTTTAGTTATTTTCAAGTTTTTGCCTAAGAAATTCAATGACAAAATAATAAAGAAACTTTTCTGATCATACATATTATCTATGTTAAACATAGAAGATACATTATCAGGATTATGTATGATCAGGATTTTATCACACTTAGGAAAACAGCTTCAAGATACATCCATCAGTTTTTTGAATCTCTTATAAAATGCAAACTTTACTCCGTATAAAAATAACTTTTTACATAAATATGAATAGATCAGTATAAAATCAATCCAATTTTCAATCTTGATAGATTTTAAATATAATGACAGTTCTAAAAATACTTTCACAGTTTAAAAATACATTCACAAAACACATTCACAGTTCTAAAAATATGTAAAACATAATAAAACATTTTTAACATTTTCATATAAATGTTCACAAAAGATCAAATCTTATATTTCAATTTATTGAAGGTATAGTAACAAATAAGTAGTATCTTTATATAATATTCTGTACATATAAATGAAAAAGATTATATGAAATTTCACAGTTATTTTTAAAACACAATAATAGAAAATGAAAATTTTCAAATTTTAATGATTTTAATTTTTAAACTTTTGCATTCCGCCCGAGTAAAACTGGATTAAAGTTATCTATACATAAATATCTAATTTCACCTAAAATATCACAAACAAAAGGCTTCTTGTTTTAAGTACAAGTGTTTGTGAAATTAATTTTTTCATTACAAAAATTATAATTTAATTATTTTAAAAAAACAAGGAGCTGCAACAAAGAATAATAAATTTTTATTCAATAAAAACAAGCAATTAAAATTTCAGATTATTTCTTCAATTCGTAGAAATTTACATTTATATAGATACTCAAAAATTCTTTGAAATTCTTTCATAAATTAGTACAGCTTTCAGATTGTAAGTTGGACTAATTTATAAGTTAATTGCATTAACTTATTTTATAAATAAAAAAATCATTTATAATAACATTTTTATAAATACTTCCATAAATGTTTGAGATATTACTTACTTATTCCCAATAATTTATCGAAGATGATTAAAGTTGTTTAAATGAATATATGATACACAGGATTTTTTTCTATGAAGCATATTAGGAACTATTTTCCGTCTGACGTATAACTTTTACAAGAAAAGTGAGATTGACATCACAACCTTATTCAATTTTAATATGAACATGCTATAATGAGTATGTTTAATTTCAATTATTACACACAATTACTGCAGCTGATTATTCTAGGATTGAATAAAATATCCTTTGGGTAAATTCTAGAAAAATATTACCTCCGGTGGATCTTCTTCCAGACAAAAATGTCTATTTTGTGTTTTTCCAACCACCATTTAAATGTTGATTTACGCAGAAAAAAAAAACAAAGAGACTAAGCATCCTATGTAAAAAAAAACAGTTTTTTTCCCCTTTCTTTCTTTCTTTTTTTTGAAAAATATGTGTTGTTAGCATATCTGAATGAAATAAGGTTTTGAAAGTACTTAATGACCAAAAATTAGTCTTTGTGATGAATATTGACAACAAGTGATAAATATTATGTGAATATCCTATGGTACTCACTTACACTGTGAAAACTTGTAATATAATACATAAAACCATAATTATGTTTTAAATGAAAAAATGAAATGGATTTGTTTGCCATATCTCTCATTTCATCAATACAGATACAAATAATTTCATGGCAAATGAACAAAAGTAATTTCTTTAGAGAAATTCTTATTGAAAGTGTTTTGTGACAAGAATAGTTCTAGTTGGTAACTACTGACGTATATTTTTTAAATAAACTATATGGACGATAAGTTCTGATTTTGCAGAAAGATTGACCGGAACCTCGCTCAATATAAAATTGTTGAACGTTGAAAAATTGAACGTTGCTATTAAATATTAATTTGGTTTGCATACATATTTTTGTTTACAAAATAGTATTCACATATATGAAAGACTTCTTTCAGAATAATATTTACATAAATATATAAATAACATATATATTTAAATTAACCTTTTAGATATATGAGTATTAATAGATACATCAGTGATGAGAGTTTTTATTGTAAACTACATTACACTCAAAGATAATTTTATCATGAAATTTTAAAAAAATCAATTTAACTGCAACCAGTTTTTTTTAACTTTGAAAAAATTTTATTAATTACTGATCAAGAAAAAATAATTATTGTGAAAAAAAGTAATTGTTCTTTTTTTTTTTTTTATAAAAGAATTCGCTTTTCCTTTTGTGAACGTTATCTTGTTTTCAATTGTTGATATATCATCATTATAATAAAAAAATGCTTTGTTTATTTAGAAAGTATTGATTGAATGAGACGAAAGATTATAGATGCAAATTCTGTGGTACTTAAATAATGTAATTAAGCCAAAATTCATTAAACAAGGTTGGGTCATAGATTAAAAAAATTTAACCAATAAAAAAAGGCCTGCAAGTTGGTACATAAGTTTTTTAAAGTATAGAATGGCACATATAATCTAGTTATATACTCTTTCTCATTCAGTGCCACGATACTTCATAAGAGGGGTTAAAACTGGTTATAGAGCCAATATCTGTTTTCATGACAGCAGGCCTTCGAAGAATATGCATGTTCTGGTTAGGTGGTCATTTTAACGAGGAACCCCACTATTTAGTTCCAAAGCATGAAGGATGAAAGGCTGTCACTTTTGGTCAGCCCGAGGACTCTCCCAAGGCACATGTGCCAGTGTCTTGGGAGCGCAAAGCGCTATAACTATGCCACAGAGCTCTTCCTACTTATATTTTAATAATATTAAATTTTGTTTTCTTTTAAGGTTAAACAGAAATACTTAAAAGTATTATTGTTTTCCATATTGAAAAAAATATTTTTATTAACTTTTCAATAAACTTAAATGTGTTTACTTTTAAAATAATTTTCTGAATTTATAGAAATTAATAAGTATAGCAATAATTTCAAGGGCTGCGTAATATTTAAATGATACTCAGCGACACAGCCTTAGCAAACTCAAAATAAATATTCCTATGCAATTTTTCTGCCATTAAAATTTTCTAATTAAATTGGAAACATGGCTTAACTAATTTAAAAAAATATATTTCCGTATAAAATTCTTGGTGTATTGATTACAATTAACAAATTGAACAATATTTCTATGAAATTTAGTGGCACCATCTGAAAAATAATAATTTATCATAATTTCATTGGGAACTAATTAGTAAGAAATATTTTAAAACATAATTTGATTTTTATTATTGTCATTCGAAAATAGATAAAAAAATTTGAAAATTAAATCATGTCGTTAAATTAAATATTAAGTGTCTGTTATTAAAACTACCATAAAAATATAGTGACTATAAAATGACACTTTTATTTGATATTTGAATTAATTTCAATAAACTTTTAAAAAGCTTGTTAATAAAATCACAATTAAATCACAGAGCTTAGTGGGACTTTTATTTGATATTCAAATTTTTTTTTGTTGATTTTAGTTTAAGATTTTATGAAATATTTCTATAGTTTTTTTTTTTAACTCTTCTACCGTTTTTACAGAAATAACTTGAGGATAATAATCAGCATAATTAGTCAGTTGGTCAGACAATTGATATATAGTGCACTTTAGTTAAATATACATTTTTGAGATAGAAATCTCTGTTTGATATTTTTGTGAAGCCGTTGTTTTAAGTTCATTACATAGTGACACTATCATGATAAATCAGTTCTGGTTTTAGGAATGGACCAAATAATTGATGAGGACTAAAAAAAATCTTAAAATTTATGAATAAAATGATTGAAAAAAACATTCAAAATGTTGCGCTACCACATCTGAAATTGGTAATTCTTTCCTTCCAATCATCTTAGCTACAATTGGTGTACAATGGACGAGTATAATTGTGAACTACCGCGATTCACCACATATCGACAAACCTGTTTTTCTAAGTTTGATAATCAGCCCCTTGTGCTTTCATTTATCTGCTAAAAATATCAAATGGGACATCCTATCATTCTGTGCATTGAAAATTTTCTCGAGTGTAGAAAATAATTTTTCAAAATGATTAATCTAGATTCGATTCGATTTTTTGATTCCGAAGATTCCTTTCTTTTAAAATTATTTCATATATTTCAGAATGAAACTTATTTCACAATATAGTATGTTGCACTTCATCAAGTCTGTAACTTACATATTATATTCATTATGCGTTCATAGGGTGCACAATGCCATGCCATCATTATGCACAATGCCATGCCATGTATTTTTTTAAAATTTAAGTTCATCATCTACTGCTTAGCAAAAAAGGTATTATAAATGTAAAAGTATTGGAATTAATATCTTTTCTTTTCATCATTTATTTCAAAAAAGGCCACATTTGATTTTCCCATAGAAACAATATTTTACTTCACTATTTTTTGCTTATGCCACAATTATTAATGCATTTTATTTGAATAGACATTTGTTAAAAGATATTGGAATACATTTTAGTTAAATTAAATAATGTATTTATCTACTGGAATAAAATTTTGCCAAATTAATCTATCTACTTTTTAATTCATTATTTAGAGTTTAATCTTAAATTTCATAACCATTTGATGGAACAAAATTGAGAAAAATTATAGCTAATGTAAATAAAAACGTAACTTCATTTCTTAAATTGGTGCTATTGAACATGAACGAAAATAAATTCTTTAACAATTCATATTAATTTACTATTCCATTACTTAGAGTTGTTTATTTCCGAATCATAAGTAATTTTAAATAAGATAATTACAAAACTGAATATATAAGAAAGAACATTAGTAGTGTTTCATGCATCCCTAGAGGTATTTTTTAATTTTATAACGTGTTCTGAAGTCAAATAAAAAATTTAAATATTTCTTTCTGAGTGAATAAATAAAAACCTTATTATGTGTAAAAGCTTATCTTAAACAGTGATTTTTCTTAAGTACTGCACTTCAAATGTTATTTAAATAACATTTAAATTGAAAACAATTATTCATTGGAGATTTTTATATTGCTTTTAAATAAATTTTGTTTATACTCTCCCAGGAGATACTTACAAGTATGGTATTGCGTTTTGACTGCTTTAAAACTTAATGCTTATACGGTATTTTAATTATTTAATTATCTGTTTTTTCTAAAAAAACGTTACAAAGTAGTTAAATCTTTTTACTAGAAAGTAATAATTTAATATAACTTAAGCATTTCCTTTACTTTTTCAATCTTTTGGGAATAAGGGAAAAAGTTAACCAGCATAAAATTTACTTAAATTTATGAGGAATAAAATCACTTCTACAAACAATTACCAGAAATTAAAAATTTATACAAACATAAATTTGTTTGTTGTGCTTATAAAATTGATAATAATAGACTTAAAATTAGTTAAATCAAAATTTATTATTTATCAGACACTATTTTCCTTTATAATATTAGCACTTCATACATTATTTTAGAAATTAAATCTTTAATTAAAATGTAATAGAAGTTAATACATAAATTTCATTGACGTTTCTCTTAATATTAATTAAAATATACATAGAGTTTATAAAGCTCGAAGGATTTTACCAATTGATTGTATTTTATCAAAGTTTTAATTTAAGAAATTTCAGGAATAATTTTTTAAAATTTAATTTTCAGTAATTAAAATTAAAGAAACTGTGCTACTCCTGATGAAAAATAAAAATTGTTAGCTTAAAATGATTAGAATTTGTATAATTGTATATCGAGTTTTACTCCCCGAGCTTTAAATATATAAATCAGGAAAAGAGTATCTTAGTACACTTTCGAACAGCCATACTTCACTCGCTACGATTCAGCCCTTGATATTTTTTGTAAGCCACATTGATAAGGTTTTATCACAAACTACTGATAATATACAAATGGCTTCTTTCTGTTCATAAACTTATATGGTAAATTGAACAGTCTGCTTTGTATTCTTTTGTATTTTTGTTACAATTTGTTTTATTAATTATTAAATGATTATAGGAAGAGGGTATGGTAAAAATTATGATATTTCTGAGTTTCTAAAGGTAAGGTAATTTTACTCGTAAATAAAAAAGTAAACTTTTACTTTTATCTGTTTGAAAATTTTAATATTTTTAAATTTGTTTTATTAAAAATTAAAAACTTGAAGTTTTATGTGATTAATCTGAAGGAAATAGTTAAAAAAATTTTCTAAAATGTTTTTAAATTACCTTGATGTGATGGACTAGTAAAATAAAAAATTCGTATGCCAGTTTTGAAATATTTCCCAGTTAATATCTTTATGAAATAATAAGACAGTTTTTTATATAAACTTGGTTTTTTTATTTATAACAATATGAAATGCAAGTAATGAAATATTTAACGGAATATTTGAATATTTTTTGACAGAAGATGTGTTTATCTTAAGATTAATTTAAAAAAGAACATTTTTGTTGAAAAATGTTTAACTTGTAGATATTCAAATTATATTGTTGCATGATTTTACTACAATATATAGCTTAAACTACGTATTCTAAAAGATAAATATATAATTGTATATTACATCGCTGAGAAATAGTTCATTGATTATGTTTGTTCATATCTTAGAATATGTTCATGCTTGATATATATAAAGCCCTTGGTTAGGTAATTTCAATAAGTATACAAATATACCAAAGAAAATAATTTTTTAAATAAATGAAATTTGTTTTTAATGTGTAATATTATTTAGATATATAATTTAATTCCTCGAAAATTTATTCGATATTTAAGTTATTACGAATTTATCTATAAAACACATTGTTTTTTTCATTCTCTATAGTTAGTTTCCTTTAAATAATTGCATTTGAAAAAGTCATTCGCATGAAGACATGAGGGAAATAAATCACGCTAATCACTCATAAAGAAAGGTTTGGGATGTGCACTTTTACCTATGAAAAAAATACTCTTATAAAATTCCTTCCCTATAAGAGCACATATTCTCAGCATAACCCTAAGGAGTGATTCTTATGAGATTTTCAAATAACTACATTAACTGAAATAACAATAATAACGTATAAAAATAGTAACACTTCATCTCAAAAAAATTTTTAAAATAGTTTGATTTTTGAACAACTACTCTTATATTCAAAGCATATAACGGCTAGCAAAAATTAAGTAATCAATTAAAATAGAGATAAATCAGCTAATTATAATTAGCTATTCTTAAAATTTAGATATATTAGATATTTTCGGAGCTACATTTACTAAAACTGTGCAAGAGTGATGTGAAAATTCATAATAATATTATACAAGAGCTTCGTAGAAGTAATCACTATTCAATGCAAAATGATTTATCAAACAATTTTGAAATAACTAAAATATAAAAATGGATAAAATAAGTATAGTAGAGATACAACTGGAATGTGATAATCATATGTGGCTTTAGGTCATTGATAGTGTGACGTTAAAGGATGTCCAATTTTGGTCTTTCTGCATTTAGACGTAAAATTAATTTTAATAGATGCTTAAGCTTCTAAAACCTATCAAATCTAGACCGAGATTTATTTCTTATGCAGATGACCAGTATTTTTGCTTTATTACTCATTACAACAGGGTTGAAACTTCTTCTGAGATTAGATAAGGGATTATTTCTACAGTAAAAAATTTACTCTACATCCACAGTTATTATAAATAAGTTACTGTTTTAAATCGATAATAATATGTAGAAGCCTGCATGAATAGCTTGAATGACCAGCAACGGAAACTTTGTTGCACTTAACTCTGCCTTAGAGAGAGTGTTTAAATTGAATAAGTACTCATACAATTTAAACATTTGAGATCTATTTTGTTCTGTGATGATTATCAATTTCTTTACCAAGTGACTCTTCATGTTTATAAATGGAGAAAAAATACTCGTTTGTTTTCCCTAACAAATATAATCTATATAAAAACATTGTCATAAAGAAAGAAAGTACATAAGAAGAGTATCATTGGAAGGATGCTTCATCTTATGAAGCAAATAAAAAAAAATTACAGATGCAAATAATATGAGTTGCCACATGGAGCTTTCAACGTTCAAAGACATAGAAATCATAGTTCTATTATTCTTTTACGAATTGTGACAATTGACGATAACTATATTTTAAACATAGATAATTCATTCATTTCACGATTTATAATATAATTCATTCATTTCACTATTTCACGATTTATATGTTTCATTTTTATGGCATGTAATTTTTAAATATTTTTTCTGTAACTACCCATAGAGCTCCAGTGGCTCAATATATAAGCAAAACTAATCATCAATTGCACTGGCTGTGGTTGTGAGGGTTATCATTTTCTTCCTACCTGGAGTTCCGTGGGTTGGAGAATTGTTCATGTTAATCTGCTGTCTTCAAAATCTTTCGATTGATGTGACTTGTATGTGGATAAAAGTGTGCATGCTTAGGTGTAACCTCGTGACCAGACCTTGGTTGAAAATAAGAGGCGCTTGGTAATAGGCGAGTATTCTAAGCATAGTAACCTAAAGGTACAGTATGGGCTCATCTGCACAGCCTTGTATATAAGTAACTGCGCACAGAAAAAAATTGGAATATAAATAAAATATAGAGCTTTTTTATTTATTTGTTTCAATAAAGATGTAAGTTATTTGATGTTTTTACACCTCACATTTAAAAAATAATTAAAATTTGGTGACATATTTTTTGGTGAAAAAGGTTAAAGGTATAATATTTGAGCATCAATGAAACTATTTTAATATGAATTTTTTTTAATTAACATAAAAATAAAAAAAAATGTGTTTGCTACTTAGGAATTCTTATCAATAAACTATCTCAAGTGTACATTTATTTATTCTTATAATAATCGCATGCAAATTAGTTTGCTAAATAATGTAAAATGACAATTAAGACACTTTTGTAACTACTTTATAAATTCTTATTAATTAATTAATATAAGTGAATACATATAATTCTCAAAAATATTAAGAGAGAAATGTTTGTAAAAATTTTCATATAGCTCAACTGAAATATGGAGAAAAGGTTTGCTGACAAATTGAGCTAAATTATTGGGGTTAGAGTGAAATTGTTCCATGGAGAAGGAAAAAGCGACCCTATGCATCAAAGGGGAAAAAACGATGATCTTTGTTAGATAACTGTATCTGAGTAAGAACTTTAAGATCCAGATACGGTTATTATAAGAGAGTTAATAGTTTAAAAACTTAATTTTGATTTTTTTAAACTTGCTAATGGATAGGTTGCTTGCATAAATTAATTTATAATACATAATTATATATATTTGGTTTTTTCATAAATAAATTTATAGAGTAAGGAAAATAAAATAATGTTTTTTTTTATTTTCATTACTAAGAAAATTTTCTCAAATACATTAAATTATTATCTTATAAAATATTGTATTTTATTTTCCTAATTTTCTTAAGCAAATAATATTTTTCTTCATAAATTTTACCTATTAAAGTCTGGAAAAATCTTAAACATTAAAATTAGAAGAATAAAAACAGTAATCATTAATGCAATTCTCTAACTATACACTTCAAAATAAAAATAAAAATACATTTTGAAATAAATGTTAATTTTAATTTTAAAGTAAACATAGAATGATATTTGTGTCTGATTCGAATCTTAAAGAGGATTTTTTGAAATTAATTTTAGAAATATAATTTTGTTATTTCTTGAAAGAAGTATGTTTCTGGAATGCTTTTTTAAGAACTAAATTTCTAAATATGTTTAAACCAATGTTTATTAAAAATATATATGAAAATTTTAATTTCCGTTTCATTAATGTTATTTAATTTTTGCTTGAGAAATTTTGAAAAAAATTCAGCTTTATAATTCGCAACTGTTTAACTAAAATAATTTATATGAAATGTTGAATCACTTAAATGACTGAAAAATTGTCTTTTATTATAATTAATAAAGAGAGATTGCGAAATGTAAGAATTTTAAGCTAATTCATTCTTGCTTGTAATACTTTAAACAAACTGCTTTACAATAGTTTTAATTAAAATTTACAAATATCTAGGGCCCTTGAAATTTTAATATTAATTAAATATATCGCAAGTTAAACTTTCGATATCTTTAAGTAAAGAACCATTCTATTTACTCAGTAGGGAACAACATACTTATAAATTTCATTATAATATGTAACGTTATAATATTTAAATCAGCACTGTGTCATAATTTAGATGGATGTAAATTTTTGATACGAAATACACCCCACTTAAGTGTCTGAAACGCTCATATTCTTATTTGAAAATGGTTTATATTAGACAAAATTTCAACAACGAACATTTGCATAATTAGAAGTCTCCATGTACGAAAATAATGTAAAATAATGTCATATTATATAGATTGTAATTTACGATGCAGCAATGGTAAATTTATATTTTAATGTTAATCTAAGTAATTAGTTATTGTTTAAAATAATGTTTTGTGACGTATATGGAATGATCAACATTAAGCTTGAGATTTAATAGTTTATTTTGTTTATGTCAGGTGCTTCGCTAAAACTGAATTATATATATAATTATGGAATAAAACAAATATTTCTGAGTATGTGTTTTGAATAAGTCATTTAAATAAGTTTCAACCATCATAATTACCTATTCATTACTGGGAATAATTTAATTATAAAAAAATATTCGCATGGGGTTTGAAATCTGCATTGTGCAGTAGTTTTACTATTTCTTTTATGACTGCTCTATTTTTCTCGAATATTAAAATTATGGGCTATAATAAATAATTTTCAGTTCGTTTTGAATAAGTCGTATAAATAAGTTATGACCGTCAAATAATTACGTATTCATTACTGGATGTAATTTAATTATAATGAAAATTCGCATAAGTTTAAAATCTGCTTTTGTGGAGTAGCTTTACTATTTTCTTTATCAGTGCTCTTGTTTTGTGAAGAACTCAATCCAATAAGACTGTAGCAACCTTTTCAGTTCTTATTTATTATCTTAAAGAGATTTTAGTGAGGAAAACGTCTTAAAAGCAAGGATTTAACCCCAAATGTGACAATTCAGTGTCCCTCAGTTTGAGTAACCCAATATAAAGTTATTTTACATTGAAATAAAATGTTTGGTATTGAGCTGCAATATTTGATATATATTTGGTTGGAATGGTCTACGGAATATAAATAAATACCTTATTTTCTATTTTCACAAGATTTTTGTGGCTGCTGCTGTCTTGGTTACCAGAGTAATCAGAGACTATTACAGAGTACGTATGCGTATTACAGAGTACGTATGACCATATCGAGTGCTCTCACTAAAGAAAATAAGATTTAATAATAGCTGAAGTGTAACTTTATGTCAAAAACATTTGAAAATTAACTTGACCAATGTTAAAATAATGTATATTTGGTCATGTTAGATTATTTTCATCTTTAATTTTGATAGTTGTTGCTTAAAATTAAAATTAGGATTAAGAGTGAGTGCAATTGCACATCAACGATAGTATTGAACAATTGAGTGTATTGATTATAAATATTTAATTTTTTAAAAAATATATCTTCAATTCTGTTAAAAGGAAACAATTATAAAAATATCAAGGATATGGGGAAAAATATATAAGCCTTGTGCCAAGATTTTTATAAAATGATAAACTTTGCAAAATGTGTATTGTTTTTTGTGACACGTATATTTATATGTCTTATATAAACGCTAAGAGTATGAAACTGTAACGAATAATACATAAATTATCTGTATAAAAAAAGCATTTAAATATATTATAAGGTAAAACTTTGTAAATATTGTTGAAATTTCAATTTTATGACTCTAAGGCTTATATCACTTTCATAATCGTGGAATTTACAACTTTGACCTCACGAGAAAATTCACGAAAATATAATATTTTTAAGTGTTACTCATTTCAAGTATCAATTAACTTTTGAAAATTTTAAAGATTTTATTTAATGAATGTATTTTAAAATTCAGTAATTTTAAAACTTCTGCATTATCCAAGTTTATATGGCAATATGACATTCTGAATGAGTCCTTATCTGGATTATCTCGTAAAAGACATTTTTTTTTAAAGAAAGCGATCTACATCACACTCTTTCTTAAAAACTAACCATAAATAAAAACAACCATTTTATTTTTTTCAACTCTATAGTTTTATTTAAAAATTTAAAAGTTGTTTCAGTCATTCAATTTTTTTTATCTTATTATGCTTCTAATTTTGTGATACTTAGAATTTAAGAAATTCTTTCTTGTGATAAGATTGTTTTGAGGTATCTGTGATGTCTTAAAGAATATAAAAACATCAATACATAATGCATTAGCTTTTATTTTGAAATGATAACATAAAATAATTAATTCTTTTATAAAGTTGTTTTTCAATGTTTGAGTCATTAAAAAATATTAATTTAAAGCCTTAATTATCTTATTATTTTTTCATTTCATTCAAAGTTTGCTTGAAAATTAATTACAAGAAACAAAATTAAATACACATTATGAAGTATTTTCCTTCAAAATTATTGAACATCTAGAAATAAATTTTTTAATTATTTTCCAGCTTAATGTGTTCATAAAGTTATTCAACCATACATTTTTGTATAAAAGTAAATTTTAGTTTGGCTTTGCAGTTTATTAGAGCTGGAAAATAATTAAAAAAAGTTCATCCAAAGAATAATAAATATTTTTTTGTGTTAGATACTGCAGTAAATCAATTTGTTCGTCTTGAAGTATGCAAATACTCTAATCTATATAATACTGCACATATATATAATCTTTGCTTATATTATCGATCACTATTCATGTACATTGTAGCTTTCCATCCATATACATAAGATATTATAATTGGAGTATTTAATAATGATAAATAAAAAAAACTAAAACTGTTTAGAAAACTTATTCCGAATCTATTTATTCATTTTTTAAGACTACAAAACTAAAAATTAAGTTCCAAGATATTTTATTATATTGTGTGGGCTCTTATCTTAAATTTTAAAGTTAAATAGTTTAATTCATTAACTTAATGTATTTACAAAAGTTTCATTTGTAAAATTATTAAATTATTTATTTTTTTGTAAAATTTTGAAATATTTATGGACAAGATTTAAAAAAAATTCTCTTTTTTTCACTATAGTCATAAAATACTTAAAAATTCCACATTATCTTAATCCTATCATTTAGGAAAAATAATTTGCAAAGTTTGTTAAAAACATTTTTTGCAGTAATCTGATTTATGTATCCTTTCAAGCTTTAGAGCTTTGCAGTTTGTTTATTTAATAGCTTTTTCTGGTGGAAAACAATCAAAATTTCTATAAAAATATAAATTTCTTCAATGTGCAGTTATGTTAAAAATTTTATAACGAAATATATTTATCTTATTTAATTTTTTAGTAATTGATAGGAAAACTTAAACTTATTCAATACAATCATATCTGAAATTCGACTTACAGCTTTGAATAGCATATCTTAAACTCAAATACCATATTCAGAAGTTAATCTAGATTAAAAAAACAGACAATATATTTACCATTTGTAATTGCTTGGATGCAAATTAATATTTAAGAAAAAAAAATTTTCCAAGCAATTATCAGTCGCAGGTTATTTTACTTAGAAACTGCTCGTGAAGAAAATAAACACTTACGTGCATATAAAGCAAATACGGATATTTCATTGAAAAAAAAAGTCCTCACTTAATATCATGTTTCATATTTAACATCACTTAAAGACGCTTTTCCATTAAGAAAAGATAAAAAGTTTGCAACATTCCTTAGCAGCTGTACTGCTAAGCAATTAGGAAAGATTAAGCTCACACTTATTAATCATTTGGAAGCTTTGAGAAAAATAAAAGGGAATAAAGTAGATAATGACTTGTGAATTGTACGTTTTCTGCTTGCACAGTTGATTAAACATGTCATGACAAAGGGTAGTTATCTATTTAATCGTGTTGCTATGTTCTATGTAATTAGGCATTATTATATGAAGATTGTAATTGCAACTGAAATACTTAAGACTTTCAATGCAAATTTAATAACAACTTGGAAAACGCTCCTAATATTTTGATTAATGTAATGATTTTGATAATATAAATGAAAAAAAATAATCTGAAGTTGTTTATGAAGGCCTAGATTAAAACTTTATATATTTTATGTCGCTCTTAACATTCCTTTGTGAGCAAACAAAGAAATGCAACTAATAATGAATGTGTTTGACTAGAGTGAAATTTTCTTTTCTTCCAACCCTTATTTTTCTAATCATTATTTCTTGAATATGTGATCATCAAAAGGATTTTATATTCAGTTACATTTGAATTTAGTTCCCCATTATTTTAGATTTCACTTTCTATTTCAAATAGTGGTTTATTATGTAGTAAATTTTTAAGCAAATTTTTAGTGAAGATAAAATAGCACTCTTCAGGGAAAAGAAGCATGATCCATTTATAAAATTTAGAAATGAAATAGTTTAAAATAAAAATTACAAAAACAGTTTATTTTTTAGAACATTTATTTATTAGCCATTAAAAAAATAAAAATAATGATACTGTGTATTGATTTTTGATAATACTTAGGGCAAAATAAGAGAAAGATCAGTCGCTCTGCCAATTTGAATATTTATATAATTTTCTTTTCGACAAAATTAGTGGATAAAAATTTGCAGTCAGTTTTCACTATTAACATTTTTTCAAAATATTTGTCTATTTAAAAATAAATGACAAAATTTTAATGGAAAAATAAAGTAACACCACAGTTATCATAGTATTTTACAATAAATATCTTTAAGGTAAAACAAATTTTAGAAGTTGAATATGGCATTCTAAATATAAATAAAATATGTTTATAAAGACTGAAAGTCAAACATAAAGTTACAATTCTTTTTATCCCTTCCTTTGAGACTTTTATCTAATTATATAGTTACCTATTGAGATGTCAGTCATTCCTTCTGAAGTGAGATGAAACAAAAAATCATGTTCCCATATTTTTGACACTATTAAGAAAAGAAGAACTATACTATTGTCCAGAGATCATGATCTACTATAGTATTAATCGGAAATATTAATAATATATCATATTAAACTGGCTTTAATTATTATCCTGGAAGTTGTTTAAAACAGGAATTGCATTATCACTGTAAATCCTGTAAGGAAAAATACAAATATTTTAGATAAACAGCATTATATAATCCAAAACGAAAAAAAAATTATCGATTTTGTAACAAATAAACAGTAATATTTATACAAAATAAAGCTAAAAAAATAAATATTGAGTAAAAATTATTAAGATTGTATGTATTTTACTTAAAAATATATTATCACCAATATTATCAATAGAAAAATTATTCCTTTATGATTATTTATAGTAAGATTCTGTACAAATCACATTTTATAGTTAATCGTTAAATTAAAATCTCTTCGGTTGAAATCTAGCTAATTTTTATATTTCCATAAAACTATGCTTAATTTTTCGCATACCTAGATTAAGATGATGTGAAAATATATTGACTTTTTATGCGTTTTGTTATTATTATTATTTTAAAAATGTGTAAATAAATATTTTGAGTTAGTGATATCATTTCACTATAAAGTTATTCATATTCCAGTTAATTACGGTAGGTTGTACAATATAATGTCTTTCGTACTAATCTTATAAAACTTAATATTAATTATTTATCAGTATTTTTAAATAAAATGTGCATTTTATGAAAATTAGAAATTCTGAAGTATTTTCTGATGAAAATACTTTTCTTAAACATTATTTGCCATTATGTATTTTGATGTTAATTTAATGATTTGAACATTATGTATTTTGAAAAAAGGAGCGGAAATTAAGTTTGAAAACACTAATTATATGTTTAAAATTGTTAATTATAACCTCAAATTAATGTCAAACTTTATATTTCTAATTCATGTTGATACTGAATTGAAAACATTGTGATATAAATGTAATTATGTATATTGATTATATTTATAACAATAATGCTTATGATTTTTAAGCGAAGCTAAAAAAATTTAAAACAAAAATGGCATTAAGCAATTTTATTCACAAAATAAGTTAACTTGACGAAGATAATGTATTACGCCTAAAAAGTTGCGTAAAATATTTTAAAGATGACATGAAATCCACATAAGGATAAAACATTTTTTTAGAAACAAAGCCCTGAATTCCAAAGAATTTCTGAAATTTTTGTACTTTGAAAAGAAACTAATAAAATCTATCACACATCAATCTGGTAAATTAATTTTGTCATCGAAAGTTGCGCTATGTGCAAAGCACCAACAGTTGCATTATAATTTACTAGGAAATATGAGAAAAAATTGTTGAAGTCTTTTTACAATTTTTTTCTTTTTTTCTGTTTTTTCTCTTTTAAAAAAGTTTCTTAAGCTTTTTTATTTCTTCTTTTATATTTCATATTTAGTCGCAATCACGGTTTGTAAATTTTAAATTAGTTGTAACATAATTTTTTTCTTAAAAAATAAATGCTTCCTTTTAATGGTAATTTGCGATACCATTTTTGTTTCCTTACAGAATTGGGAATTTAACTTGATGAAAATATTCTAAATTTTATTAATAAAATAAGTTTTTTGCTGATAAAAATAAGTCTTATTATGAATTTTTTATGTGTACAAGTATTATATTATAATAGAAAATTCTACTATTAGTAAACTGTTTCTTTTGTTTATTATCCCATCACTATTTTATTTTACCATTAATAGACGTATCTGATTTATTTTAAGCCTTATATATTACTATTTTGCATTAATTTGTCATGTAAACTAAAAATCAATGTAGGAAATAATTTTTCCTCTAGCTTTATAATTTTTATAAAACTTTTTAGGTCTCAGGTACTCGCTTTGGTGAAATAAAATTTTAAATTGTACATTTATTTGCAGAAGTAAAGTATATTATTTTAAAGTAACAGTTATAAAAATATGCTTATAGTTGCAATTATTTCTTTATTAAAATACAATTAAATTCTACCACTATTTCATTTTTTGAATATTTAACTAGAATAGGAAAAATTTTCGCTTTTTAAATAATGTTTTCTCTGTGTATTTACCTGACCCACTTCCATTATGGTCTTCTATTTTATACCCTATCATCATACATATTATTAAGTAGAATATTACAATATTACATGCTTCAATCTGGAGAAGTAATAGTCAAATAGCTGCATTATGAAAAAGATAAAAAAAAAATGAGATAAATTATTTTTCGAGAGAGAAATATTAGAAATAGATGACTTTTCCGATAGTTTAATAATTTTGTTTCTATTTCAGAGACCATTTATGTACTTGTTAAAATTACTGTTATCTTTTTTTCGATTACATTTGCTAAATGACTCGGTCCTAATGACAGTTACGGTACAGAGATTTTGCTTATGTAATTCTCTATGACATTTGAAAATTTAAGTTAGGTTTTGAAGATTTAAGTTTAGTAGTCATTTTGATTGATAATCTTATACTTATTTTTAACATTTTTATTGATCAAGTAATTAAAGTTCGTTTTTGTTAATCAATTTTACTATATTTTTTATTTAGAATAAATATTGTATAAAATAAAGCATCCATAATATAGTTAAAATGGTTCAACTTGAGAGTTTTGAATACTTTTATAATCTTTATAATTTCTTTTAAAATTCTTTATAGTTACTTATAATGATTTCACCTTTATGTAACTAATTTTTATTAAGGAACCACAAAGCTAATCATATTACTATAGTCATTCCAACACTAAAATGCATTTCTTAACTTAAAAACTACATTAAACCTATGATAGCTAAGAGATATATATGTAATTAATTTCTGAATTAACAAGAATAAAGAATTCTATTTAATCAATGGGCAGAAGTTAGCTTCGATGGTTTTGATTGCATTAACATTTACCATGAACCACACCTGAGAATTATAAGCAATAGCATATTCATATGTAAGCAGTTATCAATTAATATTTATTAAAATTAATAAATATAATTTAAAACCGGAATATAATTTTTATTGCCTATTTAAATAAAATCCATTAATAAATTCATTCGCTGAATTCATGAATATTTTTCCAATAGTATAAATAACTAAACTTTTTAACAATATGATAGCAATATATTAACCATTAAAATGATATAGTGTGGTTTGTATTGTATAAAAATGAGAGAGATTAAAATTATTATTTATAACTTTTTCGTTCTATGAAGAATTAAATGCTTTCATACATTGGTTTCGTTCTGAAAATTGATTTAATGAACCTTAAAAAGATAATAATCTTCAAATTAACTTTAACCTAAGTAAACTATAAACGACCTCCTTCTTTTTACATCTTGATTTTATTACGATAACCTTTTCTCATAATATTTTATTATTAAGACTTAAATTGGACTTGTGTGTATGTAATTTTTGTAGAAATTTTACAATAATAGTAAGTAATAAAGTGATATTTCATTTTTAAAGACTCCTCTCAATATTTTATTTTCAGTAGCTAGAACATACATAAAGATTCCTTAATATGAATTTAAGAAACCTTTTAAATTTATTTAAGAAAACATATATTCGATTTTGTAATTTTCTAAATTTTGTAGAAAAATTACTTTATATTTTCAAAAAAATGTATTGCGATTTTTTTAAGTATCGCTTATAATCAGGCGCTAGACACGGCTATACTCACGCTCACAATCAGGCGCCAGACACACAACCAGAGCAGTATTATTTCACATTGTGGACATTGCAACCTTGTGATATTCTACGTTCACTTGTCATAATCAGTGAACGCAACAGATATTAGATTGGGTATGGATTCAAACTCACTATCTTCGGTCAATGAGAATGTGAACGTTCTAACCAACCAAGCCACCATGACCTCAATAAAGTATATTAATTTGGATAAAATCCAGTAATAAATATAATTACATTGAGTTATAATTTTATTCCAGTCACATGTGCTTTGATAATTTATGATCAATATATTCATATATAATCAGTTTAATCAATAAATTAATGATATATAATCAGCATTATATCTTTATTCTATTCAATAAATACATACATAGTCATATGTGTTTTAATGTTATTTCCATTATAAGATTCTTTCGGCTAAATTAATTATATAAATTTTATGAAAATATTTATAACTGTTTAATTGATAAATTATTTGAAAAGAATTTGCTAATTAACTGAGGGTATAATATAATACTGTTCTAACAAAGTGGGTTATAAAAATTGTTTTGCAGAAGGGAAATTTACTAAAATAGAATTGTTGAAATAGATGATTGCTTCAAGAACTATGTAAAAGTTTACTAAGATGTTACATTTTTCATTCTACAATTAAGGTAGAGTTTTCGCAATTCTCTGTAATTTTTGATTTACTCACAAATAAAATGCTTTGAGACTGAAATGTAACCGCTTCATTTTATGTATACTTAAAATAATAATTGAAGGAAGGTAAACCTGATTACGGAAAAATTCTTAGAAGACAAACGGGATTCCCTTTGATTTAAAATACTGACATCTAATTTTAATAAGTAAAAGATATCTTAAATGTACATTTAACTATATTTCTTAGAATTCTATAAAATAAGTATTATATATTTTAATATACTATATTCTAAGAAAATGTAGACTTTTACATATAATTTTGAATATTTTTAGCCTTAGAAAATCCATTACTTAAAATTTATATGAACTTTAAAAGTGTTATAAGTTTTTTTATTTTTAGCATAATCAAAAGAATTATTTGTGCTTCTTTTAATAAAAAATCTTATTTAAAAATGTGTTTCAAGCTTGACAGTTCTTTATTATTAGTTTTATTAATCTTTTAAAAGGAAAATGATTTAACTTACTTCTTTAACACACACACACACACACACACACACACACACACACACACACACACA
>JAPDSC010080366.1:326887-340823 GCA_026290005.1 Latrodectus geometricus
ACACACACACACACACACACACACACACACACACACACACACACACAAAACATTAGTACATATATTAACATAAAGTTATAAAATAAAAACTATGATAAACTTACATGTTTATTGAAAGCTAACTTTAATCAAAAAATGAATTTAAATTATTTGTAATGAGGCTCCAAAATCAAATGTAGTAATGTGTAATAAATTTTTAATGTTTTTACTTATTTTATATATATATATATATATTCGAGTCATTTGAATAGAATTCCATCACATTGCCCTTGCACTGGTCAAAGTCCAACAAAATTATGTGATCAAGGAATCAGCAAGATGCTTAGACTCATACGGCACTGCATACAGCATCTAAACTGCTTCCAATGGATGTTGCTCAAGAAAACATATTCTGAAATCGGACTCGCATTTCTGTACAACCCCTTTCCCAAATCATTAATCCAAAAATTTGCTTGCTTGCAGCACATCCAGCATCCTTTGTACAGAACAACGAAGTTCAGAGTAACATGGAATTCTTTAGAGAATTTCTTTAGTTTTTCTTGACACAGTATGCAGAATATATTCAGACATGTTTCTTTAACTTTAATTTGCCCATTGAAGAGCTGGGCACAAAAGTCCAGCATTGACAGTTTACATATCTAAAAAATCATTTCCTATTTTTGAAAGCGTTATGTTTCAAACGAGAAATATGATTTGCACCTTGGTATATTTTTATAAATACATTATTACTAATATACACTAATTGTTGATAATAAATTTTAAACTAAATAAGAGTCATTATATGTAAGCAGTTCACATTAATTCATTAGGTGCTGCATTTCTTAAAGCACGTTTTAGGAAAATAAATATGTACTTAAGAGTTGAGAATATATAATATCACATTCTTTTTATCAAAATATTCTACATCATTTCTTAATATTTATCTTAAACGGCCAGATAACTTATGAATACCAGCAGTGCCAAACATTATCTTTTTTGACACCATAAAACCATCAACATTGTCATGCTCACAAATGTCCGCAAGTATGTCAGAAGCATGACATTATGTATAGAAGGAAACAAGTTATTCGAAAATGGCTATGTTGAGAGTATTCACAAAATGTTCCAAAATTATCTAGCTAAGCCTCATATATTCTTCGCTAGATTTGTAGCGCTTTATCATGTTTTATTAAATAGTGATTTCAAAGGATGCTGTCCACAAATTATCATATTTTACTGATTTCTCTATAGATTTAGTGTTAACATATGTTGCTTACATCTTTCAGAAGTTACATTTATACACATATTTAGCTCAACTAGTTTCTGAAGTCTATATATATCACTTTGGACATGTAACCAAAATATTTTTGGCATAAAGGATGCGTTGCGATGATGTCATTGTTACTTCGACATTTTCACTCAATTTTATTTGGGTTTTGGAATGTCATAACAAATGCAACTTTCATTATCTTCTCAATTTTTCTTGAAAACATTTTATGTCTTGTCTATTTAATCGATTCATGGATATCGTTACATGTTAATGTTTAATCTTCAGTTTCAATGAATCATCAATTTTTTCATTTCTGATTCTTATTAAGTATAAGCGATTACAAATCAACTCTTGGATATTCCTCTGTGATTTTTGTTACATATTTTTTGAAAAATATTTATTAAGATCGAGATATATCAACATCAAGTAATGCATGTAAGGCTTCATTATCCATTTTTCAACTGATTGTTACTACATTCTGGTTTGTTGGAATCAAAAACACCTAATTTAGATGGTCAAAACAAAATTTGAATTTGTTATTCGATATCATTTATTCACCAAGAAAAGAACAAATTAACTAACAAAATTTCACTACAATTTTCTTTTCAATGTTCTAATCATGTTTGATAATTTTCGCAAAAACTATCGAAATTGAGTCTATCATGTGATAAAAACCAAATATACTTATTCTGACGCTACTTTTTAAGATTATTTAAGATTGCTACATTTTTTAAGATTGTTTCGTTGCTCTTTAAACAATACCAAATATTAAATTCGTTATACCCTTTAATATTATATATCAATAACAGGGGATTCAACTGTATTAGATATTGAAGTTAAGGGTCAAAGATACATAAAATATTATAATTTTTTTTATGATTATATTAATTTTAGAACACTATTTAAAATGCTTCTGACTGTAATTGCATTACTACTTTTAAAAAGATAAAAGAGCTGCTTTTAGAAAATATATGAAATTATTAAAATTAAGTCTCTTGAATTAATTAAAAATGAATAAGAATTGTTTATAATCATTTTATTGTGCTATACAGATGTCCTACAAAGCTATCTAGATATTCCTTTAGGTTAGACAGAAAGTTTTACAAAATTCTATTAAGTACATGGAATTTACAAAAATGGAAACTATTTTAAAAGTTTGTGTAAAATTCTGTTATGTAAATAAATTTTATAAAAATTGAAAATTATTTTAAAAGTTTGGTACAAACATCCAATTTTGAAATCTCATGTATTTTATGTTAAATAACAAACGTTATTGATATTTATAAAAATATACAGACAAAACTTAATTTTATTTATGACAATATTCATGATAAAATAGCATCGATTATGACGATAATAACATTTATAATTATGTTCAAAATAATTTAGAGCAGTAATATCTATAATGAATTTAATGAAATGTGTTTATATTTAAACGTAAATAATGCATTTATGTTTGCAAATATATTTGCTTAATGATTTTACTTTACATTATTTTTAAAATAATTATTATGCCGCATAAAATTAATAATTGTTTTAAATGATCATTTTTTTGTATTCTATTTATGAGGAAGTTTTGCAAAATATCTCAATGTAGATAGCTTAAATTTCAACATTTTTTGACTTATTAGCGTAGAAGCAAAACATTTAGTTGAATATTTACATTATTTTAAATGAATATGCTATTTTTCTGCTCACAAACCTAATTAGAAATTCATCTTTTTCAAAATTGATAAAATAATAAAAAAACTTGGATTCTATTAATTTTTAATTCTAAAATTCTCATTAATTTTGCTTTATTGGAACAAAGTCGAATATTAATTTGAAAAAGCAGAATAAAATTTGTTCACAGTTTGTCTCCTATCTCATTAAAAAAATCCATAAAAATAAATAGTTTGCTCGTTAATTTTATCTCATTTTATTCCATCTCTATCAAAGTAGGAGTTTATTTTTTACACAAAAGTACTTTAAATCCATTCATAATTAAATCACAAATTTATAAGCAAAATGAGCAACATAAAATATTATCATTTTAAATATCTCTTTTTGATTATTCTCTAGGTAAGCCTTTTTCAAAAGATTAATTTATAAGGAGACGTCATTGTAAATCATAAAAAAATAACATCTATGGGGACATTTAAAGTTAAATATAAATATTTATTGAAAATATTTGATGATTTTATTTTCCTTATTTAGTGCTTGCACGCTATTACTATAAAAATGAATAAAAAATTTAAGGAAAAGGCAGTTCAGGTAATAATTCAACAACAGAAAGGAATAATAATATTTTAAAGGAATAATCAAATTTAAGTTAGTCTTCAAATTTTTTAAATGATTTTAAAGGAAAATTAATAAAATGGTATAAGCAACAATTTACATACTGATATTGTATACTATTGTAAGTAACAAAAGGAATGATTTCTGAAGAATCTTTCTACCAAAAATCTTTAATAGGTATAATAATATAAAGCCAATAGTTGCAATCTGAATATCTATAGGTTGCCTACAAATTTTGTAATAACTGAGAGAGAAGATAGAGCATTTCGATTTATAAATCTGATTTAACTATATAAAAAAAGGACAATGAATTCGATAATGACAGTATTCACACATAAAAATTATTTTTGAATAAATATATTATAATTTCACAAACAATTTCTAGAAATTCTATTTTATTAAAAATTGCATAAATTATTATTCCGTCAAGTGTGAAAAATTGTGAATAAATTTACACATTTGAAAAAGTTAAAAATGTGAATTAAATATTAAACAATTATCAGGAAAATATAAAAATTAAAATATTCTTCAAAATATTCCTATAATTACTTCATTATATTTGCATGAAGATTTTACTTAAAACATCAATTATAATTGTTTTACATTTTAATGGTAACTCTTTGAATTGTAAAGAAATTCACCAAAATGAATGGCCATTAAAATTTCATTCATCATAAGAAATTTTTGCTTATTTTCAGAAAAATAGATTTCATTAATTACTTATTATGAATAAATAAAGTAATGATACATCAAGTTTTTTTGGCAGTAATAGTTTAAAAGTGATGGATTCTTTGACAGTTAATAATTTTCAAACTTTCTTTATTTCGTAAAATATAAATGATTTTATAGTACATGACATTGATATGAATAAGAATTTATGGCCAGTTTGGTAAGTCACAATAAATTTTAAACTTTTAATTGCTAGAAAAATCCTAGTATAAAAAGCAATTTCATATACAAAGCAAAGTATTGCATTTAAAAATATATAAAACTTTTTATAAGAACTGTTATAATAAATTCTACTTATAATTTTTAGAAAACAGTATGCTTTTTTAAAAGTAAAGAAGTATCTCAGTGGTAATATAAATATTTTTAACTATTTATTATCAAAATTGCAACTTACATTGGAATAAGAACCAATTTATTAGGTTGTATACTCTAGAAATTAATGCTTTTCTATGCATTATTAAATATTCGTAGGTCACAAGATTTTTAATTTATAGATTTAAAGTATTACATAGTATTAAAAGCCACGGATTAAATAAGAAATATTTATATAACTATATTATTAATTATTAAATGCAATGTGATAAAAACATATTGTAATCCAATGATTTTATTAGTTGCTGAATATTAAGTTTTAAGTCAAAATAACTAGAAATACGAAAATTTACTATTTGAAATTAAAAAAATTACCTTCTAAGAAAATCTTTTATCTCGAGAATTTCAAATATCAATGAAAATTTGCTAAATGTTTGCTTAAAAGAAAATATTTCATAGCTGTATATTAATTAATAAATTATTTAGTTTCAGTGTGAAATAAGCCAGACTTTCACAATCATTTAAAATATTGAAGATTTCATTTGGCAAGATACTTGGCTAAGTCAAGTCAAATATTGAAAAAAGTTCTAAAATGCACAATTTTACGAAAATAATAGCTTATAGGAATTTTCTGATTTTAAATAAATGTATGTTGGAAAAGGGAATAATAGAAAAATGATATATTATTTGTTTTAATATTCTGTCCTGTATCTAGCCTAGTGCATTTATGTTTTTTGAAATTTTTGAATTTAACGATAATCCATCTTAGTAGTTTCAGGTGGTAATTTGTAATTAATCGTTATTAGATGATTTGTTTTAATCAATGAACTGACAATATGATCTCCATCATTTTTAATAATACCAATTATTATCTCTCTCTGTTTATAAATAGACCTCAGAATAGGAATTATTTTTATCTTACTTGGGATACCAATTTGATTCTAGGACAAAAAATTTACTAAAAACCTGTTTATCAATGACAGGAATTGTTATGAGTGCCCTTTAAATTCTATACAATCGATTTTCACTTATTGTTTGCAAAATAAATAAGTAACATTTATTCTACATTAATTATTTATAATATTTATGTTAATCTTAATGAATGTCTTTTTAATTAGAAAATGAGAGGAATTAAAATTTCATGCGAATTATCATATCAGCATATAATCAAATTAATGTATTAAGTAGGTATAAGCCTTTCGATTTAGAAAATAAAATAAATGTTACAAAAATTTTATAGCTAATTATACAAGACAACAGTTTAAAAATTGTATATTTATTTAACCTTTTATCATTCTTTTATTATAAGTGCCTCCATTTTCATACGTTCATTCAACTCCATAAAAGACTGGTTTTACCCAAAAAAAGATTCTTCATAAATGTTTTGACATCATAAAAATAATACTGAAAGTAAAAGGTGACGTTATTTTGAATTTATGTATAACAATAAATGTCACAGACGTATTTAAAAAAATTAAATTAAGCTCTCATATCATACTCCATCCACAGATTTATTTAAAATTTGAAAATAATCCTGAATATTAAGTTGGAATACATTTTAATAATATTAAATATATTTTGGAAATTCCTTAAATACATATTGCTGAGAAATATTTCATATTATTAATCCTAATTTTTATACAAAGAAACACTAACTTATACAAGTGATCCATACAGTTAATCTCAAACATTATTTTGTACAGTAAGAAATGAAACTAATGTACTGAGCTTCCTTGGTAAATATTCTTCCTATTTAACAGTATATAAAAAGAATTTTTCCAAATGCAAGAGAGGAAATATAATTTACAAAATGTAGTTCAAGAAAATATATCTTTTTCAACATTTTTTAAAATTAAACTGAATAAATTAGTGAAACAATTAAAGTTAATAAATAATTATTTGCTGTTTACCTGTTTGGGCTTGTTAAAACAGAAAATTTGATATTCTATGTATTTAGATCTTATTTTATTGTTCATGAATATAAAAAAAAAGTGATTTCATAACATTATGCTGATTTAGTTTTTTAATAAGGTAATTCAATAAATAAGTGGTTAGAATCACTATAATTAGCTATATTTAAATAAAATCAATTTTTGTTTTACTCCTGGACGACATCTCTGTGTAATAAAAGTCATTATTTTCAAACAATAAATATCATTAGAAAATAAAGTAAAACAATTTTGTTTCTTATTTGAGGAATATAACTTAATTAATTATTCAAGATAGAAATAAAAAATTATTAAATTTAAAATGAAACATTTTTTCTGAGCTAATAATTTTACAATTATAGGATAGAAATTTTCATAGTACATTATTAAAGTCTCAGGAATACTTTTTGATAATAATAAGAGAAAATACATGAAAATATATTTAAAACCTTTAATAATATTAGTTTATTTTAGATATAGTGTATTTTAAAATAAATAATCTTTGACAATAGAATGTTATTTTGCTGAAGATGTTTTAGAACAGTACCATTTTCAGAGAACTATGGAAATTTTTTTGACACTTAGAGTTTTATTTTTATTTGAATGCCTATATACATTTACAAGGTGTTCACTTTTAAACTTTTTTGAAACGGAGAAAAACGAGAAACTATGAGGCATTTATGCAACAGCATGACATTGAACTAAGGATTAATACCTAGAAGAAGTAGGTTACTTAACAACGCATATTATGAGCAAAACATCGTCATTTTCAAAATGGTTTGAAAGATATCTGATTTTAGAGCAAAATGAGCATTGTATCACCATAATCAAATGCCATTAATAATTTCTAATTAATCTGCTTCTGATTTAATGTGGGATTCATATTTTTATTACAATGCTGCACTTAACCAATAAATTATTTTCTTCTATAGAAATATTTAAACACATTGAAAGTAAACTTAATTTTCTTCTTCCTTATTTTATCACCAAAGTTTATTGTAATTTTCTTATACTTACCTCAACTAAGAACAAAATACAATATTTATATTTTTTCACATTCTGAGACATTTGTGAGTTCTATTACTTTAGCACATTTACAGTTGAGTGTTTTTGAAACCAGCACTATAACTAGTATTATCCTAAAACTCACTACATTTTCATTAGCATAATGATTCACTGAAAATTTAGGTATATTTTTTATAAAATTTCAATGCTACCATTTCAATCAAATATAAACATTTTGAACTATCTCCGTTCATTTATAGAATGAAGTATGTTAAAAAATTAAAATAAACGTAAAAATTTTATAGTGTACGAGTAGGGAACAATGTAATAATCAAGTTAATGCAAAATCAAGCTATTGGCCACATTATTGAATGTTGCTTTACATAAATTTAATATAAGGAAGTCAAGCCATTGAATTTTAGACAATGAAAAGTTAAACATTAAAACCGAATTTATTAAATGATAAATTTTATGTATGATGATATTTTTATGTAAACGGGGATGAAACAAAATGATAAATTACGTCGTATATAAATTACATAACTTTTATGAAAATTTAAACTTATATTGATGCATAAAATAATGTAGTTATGGACATTTAATTATTTTAGTAAGAAGCGATTGCGTAAAATATTTCGGAAACTAAGCAATGAAAGTAGAATAATTTAAATTTATAAAAATTTCATTTTATTAAATGAATATTCCTTGTATTTGTATATTTTTTAGAATGTTGTATTACCATAATACGAGGAGTAATTGTACGGGATGTATGATTTATTGTCCTCAAGATGATCAATATTAGGTTTTGGTTTTTCGAAATCGTTTGCAGTAAATGATTTTATTTGTATTTTTTACTTACAATTATTTATTCTTCTAAGCAATCTGGTAATCTTTAACTTATACTCAATTCTCAACTGAAGAGTTTTCTACGGAGAAAAAGCTCAAACATATAAAAACTAAAGTAATTATTTAAAAAATTCTTAATTAAATTAAATTATATATCTTCAAATATATATTTTGGTATTAAGCTGTTTTAATTTGAAATAATTTTATATCAATTTAAATATGACTTGAATTTAATTTTCAAATTATTTACAAATAAGTTAAAAAGTTTTATCATTTCAAAAACTATTTTATTTGTAATGGAAACGAAATGTCAATTAGTAAAAAAACAAACTTGATGGAAGGCAGAAAATACATATTTCGAGTGGAATAATATTTAGTATGCTTTCATTAGTTCAAAATTTTTATTTTGATATGTGAATTTATTCTTCATTTTAATATTAGACTTTCATTATCATTAGTAACCTTTCATTACTTGTTCTTATTAATTAATAAAGTCATTAAATTTGAGGCAATACTTATTTTAAGCAAAGAACAATGTATGAACAATATATAATGGAAAATTTTATGTTATGAAATATGTTATACATTGATTGTAAGCTAGAATACTTAATACATTTTGAAAATTAACTAAAATTTTAAAAATTTTCTAATAATCATACAATTTTTATATTTAAATTTTTTTTTTATTTTCTTCTTCATATTTTGAAAGTTTGAAATGACTGTTGTTTTAATATTTTGAATATTAATTAACTAATCTATTAAAGGAAATTAATCTTAATAAAAAGTATAATATAAAATGTGAAAGAAATTTAATTTTTGTCTGAGAAATTAGGATGTTTTAATTATTAGAAGAGAAATAATCCTTATGAAATTAACTTAATTAATATTAAAAAAGAAAGAAATTTTAAGCTTGCTTCCCAAAAGTTTACTTCTTAAATCAATTATATTTGTCCAGAAATCACTTTTAGACATAATAGAAATTATAATACAATAGGAAATTTTACTGTGAACTCATATATTTCTTTATATAAGTGCTTTTATTTACATGAATGCTTATATTATAAATATAATAAATGAATTTTTCTTTCTTCAAGAATAAAATTTTAATGATCAAAAGAGATTATTCTTTATTAACAAATTTCTCCTTTTACATTATGAAAAGAAATTTACCTAAATTAAAATATTTTATAGGAATTAAGATAGTTAATGTTATAAGTTGTTTGTGTCTGAAAAAATATTAACAAATTAAAACAAAATATCATTTTTTTTTTATTTTCTAAAGTTATGAAAAGAAAACTCTTAAATTGTTTGATCCCTATAAAAATTTTTTTTAAATTATGTTCACCGAAAATTGTAATATAAATGAACAAATAAAATATAAAACATTATATTTTATAAATTAGTTCCTTTATTTCTTGGAATAAAATAGTATCTTTATAATTTTGTAATAAAGGTATAAATATTTATAATATGAAGTAATATGTATATTATAAAAGGTTAATTTATAGATAAATAGAATTTAATGCTGTGAAGTTATAAGAGCAAGCAAACTGTAAATGGCAATATACTATATTACATTCCTTTGAGCTTAGAAATAGGTTCCTCATTTATAATATATAATTAAAAATGAAATTTCAAAATTTTTTTACAATTTCATAATACAAGGAAAAATATATACACCAATTAAGTAATAGTGTTTTAGTGATACATGTAATCATATTTTAAAGAATCTATAAGAATTCTCATAAAACCAAACAAGTTTATAAAAGTAATTATTAGTCAAAAATTATTAATTGACAATTAATTTAAAAAAAGCCTTTTAGAAATATGTTTTTAAATTGTTCATTGATTATTTAATATACTTAGATATTTTAATTGTTTCTTTACATATTTATACAGTTTGATCACTTTTATATACACTGATGGAAAAAAAATCTCTACACCAAGAAATAATTATTGTAGAGTAATGAAATTTCAGCAATACATTTATATGGGTAACGTACGTAATTGTCAAAAATTTTTAAATCACAGGTTAATTTAAGCCCGAGAAGAGCCATTGCAGAAGTGAAATACAGGTACATTAATAACCGGTGTAACCTCCAGAATTTTGAATGGTAGCGTACAAACGTGCATGCATTGAATCATACAGGTGTTGGATGTCCGTTTGTGGGATGGAGTTCCATGTCTGTTGCACTTGGTCGATCAATACAGGGACGGTTAATGCTGGTTGTGGATGACACTGGAGTTGTCGTCCAATGATGTCCCATATGTTCTCAAAGATGTCCCATACGTTCCTGGAGACAGATCTGGTGATCTGTCAGTCCAAGGCAATATGTCGACAGCCAGTAGAGCACGTTGGGTTACAACAGCAGTATGAGGTCAAGCGTTATCCTGTTGGAAAACACCTCCTGGAATGCTACTCATGAAAGGCAGAACAACAGGTTGAATCACCAGTCTGACGTATACGTTTGCTGCCAGGGTGCGTGGAATAAACACGAAAGTGTTTCTGCTGCCATAAGAAATTGCTCCCTAGACCATAACTACAGGTGTAGTAATTATGAGTTGTGTAGTAATTAAGAGTCTGCGGCCCAGTGTGTCTAGGCCGCTGACAGGATGGCTGCAGCCACTCACCTGGTATCCTCCTAACCAACACACGGCCATCCCTGCCACCAAGGCAGAACCAACTTTCAACAGAAAACACAACAGATCTCCACTCCGTCCTCCAATGCTCTAGCCTGACGTCACTGACGTCGCAAACGGCAGTGGTTTGGCGTTAGTGGAATGCACGCTACAGGACGTTTGGCTCGGAGCTGTCCTTGAAGTAACCGATTTGTAACAGTTCGTTGTGTCATTGTGGTGCCAACTGCTGCTCGAATTTCTGCTGCAGACGCATTACGACTCGCTACGGCCATACGCTGAATACGGTGGTCTTCTCCCTCAGTAGTGCCACGTTGCCACTCGGAACTCGGTCTTCTTGAGACAGTGCCTTCCCTTGACCAGTGCTGCCAACATTCATGCACATTGGGTGCATTCCTACCAAGCCTTTCTGAAATCTCGCGGAAAGAAAATCCACCTTCTCGTAGGCCTATTATATTGTCTAATTCAGTGAGCTGTTGATAATGGCTTCGTCGTCTTCTTAAAGGGATTGTGGACTAGCAATCAACTCACTACATCTAATCTCGACGCTAACAGGAACGTTACAGTGCGTATTTAAAGCAAATCTGGTTTGCATATTCCATTTGTTGCTATTAGTGTCACACTGATGCACCGAGCCCAAAATTTAAATCGACGTCATCTTTCAGATGCATGAACACGCCTGCCAAATTTCGTTTTACTAGCACAACTCCTTCTTGGTGTATGGTTTTTTTTTCATCAGTGTATTTACACGATTTGAATGAAAACTATTGCATAATGAAACATACTCTATAAAGCTTTATGAGTAGAAATTTCAATGATTATAATACAATTTTCACTCAAATGCTTGATAGTTCAGTACGTGTTATCTTTTAAAATAACATAATTTATTAAAATTGCATAATTTTTATCAGAATACTTCTACTTGTCTTCCTTATTTTCGAGTAAGTAACGATGATTGTGATTACATCAAGGAGATTTGTTTACTTTAAATTCAGAAATTTTTAAAGCATATTGTAAGATTTTAGTGAACATCTTGTAAATTATGAGTCTTTAATTAAGGGAACTAATTAAAGTTCCATTGAAATTTGCACTTGGAGTATATTTTAACTCTTACAATTATAAAAAATTTTCTATAATAGAATTTTAAAATTGTTTAATTTAATAAATAATGAAATGAAAAAATAAAACAAGCTTGTTTTATATCGTTCTATTTTATAAATGAAAAAGATATAATTGAACAATATAGATTTTAAATGGCCATTTAAATTTCTTGGCCATGTTGATAACCAAATTTTATTATAAGATTTCAAAAAATTTAATAACTGTATATCAGAAATGTGAAAATATTATATTGATTTGAAAATATTTTGATGTTGTGTCATCATTTTATTGAAAAGGAGGTTTGAATATACTGTTTTAATTAAAAAGGTTATATTATCAGTTTTACTTTGAGGTAATTTAGTGTTACAAAATATAGACTTTTGACATTTCACTTTATTTGAATTATCTGGAAGTCATTTAAAAAACAAGAAATCTATAAGCTTCTTCATGTATTTAATTTTTCAATCTACGAGTGTCCTTTTTATCACGCCTCATTCTTTACATTTGCAATGGTATTTTTTAACATCAGTATTAAGTTTCAGAACGTAAAATTCTATAATCAGGCATTTTAAAGTATTAATAATATAATTAATAATATTAATTTAATAAGCCATTTGATCTAAAAACTTTTTTAGCATTGTGTGTGCAGATATTTTTAAGTTGCCTATTAAACCACGAGGAAAATAAATGAGATATTATATCTGAAATGATAGTGAAAAACAATTAGGATTTGTTTCCAATTTTTACCAATTTGTGGATGAAGTTGCAAAATTTCTTAACATAACTTTTATACATATTTGATGGTGTGTATAGTATTTATTGTTATAAGCTTAAACAACATAATTTTCTTTCAAAACATGTAAAAATTCAAAGCTTTCATATTACTTTGTTCCAGTTTTTCTACAAAATTTTTATTTTTACAGTTAAATTAAAGTAAAAATTAAATGTATCTGTTATTAATTTACTTTATATTTTATTTGTAAAAGGTCTTAATTTTGTACAATATTTTTGTTTTACTCTAAAGAATAACCACTTATAATAACAAAAATAGTCTTCTTTATCTTATTTTAATTACTCCTTCTAAAATAATATTTCATATATCCATACTTTACTGAAAGTAAATCTCTATAGAAGCATTACTGAACTTAATATCAACCCTTGTGGGGAAAATTAAATAAATAAAATGTACTTATTTCAAAAATTCTTTCTAAGGAAATCATATATCATATTTAATAGTAAATATGATTATATATATTATACATCTTTTATTTTAAATCACATAAAAGAATAAAAGAGAATTTTAACACTGCTGTGTAAGCTATTAGAAAAGGTTAATCATGTATTCATTTATATCTTTTTAAAGCCCTGTAAGAGAAGTAAAGGTAAATAGATACTTTTTAAATGTTATTTATTATGTATAAAGTAAAGTTGATTAAATATATCAGAAAAACGGAATTATTTGTTTCCATTTTCTATGTTATTAGACATGATTATACATGTCTATTTAATAGATGAAAGGTTTTTCACAATATAAAGAAGGATTCAATGTATTTTAAGGTCTAATATTTTATTTTATTATGTGAATAAAAATATGTGTTAAAGATTTGAACTTGATCATTTATATATGCGTGTGTTTAAATGCAATGTTTAAAACTGAAATCAAATGAATTAATTTAATTCATTAGTTAAAATTAAATATAAAAGTGCTTTGCTACAAAAGATAAAATTTCATAGTTTAAACATAAATTTTTCTTTGTGATCATAAGTATGATTTAGTTTCTTAATAGAGTTAATTCAATTGTAATTTGAAATGTTATTAGTAAATAAATCTTAAATTATTTAAGTTATACTA
>JAPDSC010080366.1:341223-352825 GCA_026290005.1 Latrodectus geometricus
TATTATATATATATATATATATATATATATATATTAGAATTCAAAGTATAATATAATGGAAAATTCAACAGTATTTAGAAAGAAAAACTATTACTTTGAAGGGGAATTTCTAATTATAAATAAATAATGTTTTTTTTATAAGTTAATAAGTATTGGTAATACTTATTTACTTATAATACTAATTTTTCTATCTTACACTATGGAATATGCTTTTCTTATAAAATTAAAAAAAACAATTTATTACCCTCTTTATTACATTAAATTTAATATTTCTTAAGAAACGATTATTTTGATTTATTGATAATATATAATATTTTTGTGTGATAACATATTTTAATTATAAAAACAATTATAAATTATAGGTATTAAATATATATAATACTCGTAATTTTTCTATTTTTTTAATTGCTCATAGTAATATTATTCCACAATAAGTTTCATAAACTAATATAGTTGAATTATTTGTTTAAAATGTGTATGTGTCTTTGTGATTAAAAATAAATTGAATGGTGAGTATTATTGTAATTAAAATTAATTGTAATTAAAACCATGTTGTAAGTATTTTAAATAGAATATACACTCACAAAATTCCTTGAAGTAAAACTCATTGTCTTTTCACAAATGGATATGGTAGTTAATGTTTATGAGAAAAATAAGACTCAATCCATCATTCTGTAAAAATATTATCTATTTACTTACATAATGCATAATGAATGATTGCTTTAAAAGAGCAATTTTGACCAATTGTTCTATGAAAATTTCAAATTAGATATGTTTTTTTAAAGAAGAAAATATTAAAAAAGAAAATCTTAAATTAGTTAACATCTTTTGCTTATTTCACATTGAAATTTTGGCTTGTAAATTTATTTATTTTTTACTAACAATGAACTTCTCACTTCGATTAAAAATAATATGAGTAAAATTATATATACTAATGAAACTACCTTTATAAGCATGCGTGAAATTTACATAACAGTTTCATTAAAATAAAAAAAATACACATGACATAGAAATAAGTCCCTACGTAGTGTTGTAAAGTGAACTAAACGGGATCTAGTCCTCCAGATTAGTCATGTCCAGTTTGGCCTTCAGTGTTGAACATAAGGCTAACAGTTTCACTTTGTAGAAACCAATTATTCAGATATCTCCAGTAGTAAAAGCAAAACAGATCTCACTCAGATGGTTTGAAGCGAAAAAGATACTGAATATGGAACTTGAAATATAAAATTCTCTTTAGAAGTAGATCTATGAAAAATCGAATGGAAGAAATGGATACTTATAAAATAGATATTTTAGCTGTTAAGGTATATGCTTAGGGTAGATGTAATAATGTTTATTCATATATTGTATTTATTTTATAGCATAATTAATATGCTTTCAAAATGTTTTAGCTTTAAATCATTTAAAATGTTGTGCCGAAGTGATGATGAGTTTTAAATTAAATTTTTGAATTCTTATTTATGACATTCAAATTTACAATACATTTGGAAACATTTGAAGCAGAAAAAATTAAATTTGTAACGTAAAAATGTGCGTTGATTATTTTGGTAATTTTCTGCAGTTATTGCAAATATTGTTTGAATATGCATGATCAAACACAAAATTTTTTATTCTCAAAATGTTACTAGACTTCGTGCAAAGCAAGTCAATTTTTTTCCCGAAAAAATCTAACTAATGTTCAATAATTTATACTTTAATATTGAAATTTTATTTTTAAAAGTTAGTTTGTTTAAATGAGATAGAAAAGAATGCATTAAAATATCTCAAAATAATTTTGTAATAAATTTTGTAAAATAATCTTACGCATTAATGTATGTGTTTCAGAATATTTCAATACAAAATTATAAATTCATTTTAACTTGAATGGGTCTGTATAACTAGTTACATTTTCAGAGGGAGGAAGCTTATATTTCTACAGTTTTCTTGTATAAATAAGTGTTATGATTCATTTTCATATATTTATCAAGTACAATTTATATTTTTAAAAATAATCATTTTATACAATAATCACTAAATAATATGTTAACAAAGTTATCAAATAATATTTAAAAGGTTATGAAGCTTTAAATTTTGTAACTGAAGCATTTGTGATTAAATTTTATAAATTGTATGCACGTGTAATTAATTGAAAATTTTGTAACCAAATCTTGTTATACATAAGTATATATAATTTTTGTTAAGAAATGAAAAAGAAGGATTTATTTATAAAATATCCAAAATACATCATTTAAAATATTGTGATTTCACAATTCTGCTTATACCAAAATACTTTGATGATCTAGTTATGGTAAGAAACTTTTATAATTAATTAGCTTGAGATTTATCATTTGTGAATAATGTTTTTAAGTATATCAGTCCTAAATTAACTCATGTGAAAAATAATTTTTTAATATATAATAATATTGAAAGTTTTCAAACATTTTTGATTGTAAATATAATGCATTATTTTTAATACTTTGTTTAATATGAATAAGAAAAAAATGTGTCTGAATTTTATTAAACGTTGATATGTTTTAAATTTATTTTGTGATCGAATTTGCTATTTATGTATAAGAATAATTTTCACTAAAAATATCATTAAATTAACGAACAATCAAATATTTTATAAATAAAACAATAAAAAAGGGTAATAATTTTATACACACATACAGTTATTCATCATATTTAAACGGTTAAATTATGGTTTTATTTTCTAAAATATTTCCTTTTAATTTCTACTTTCCTTTTGATATCTACTAACTATATTTATAAAAATGCCATAAATATATTGGAATTTTATAACATCTTTACACAAAATTGGAATAAATTTATAAAATTCGTATTTCAGTTTTATTTTTCTTTTAATATGTAAGATAAAATAAGGTTTCCTTTATTTTGTAAAAAGTGAGAGATTTATTTTTTTAAATTTTCTAAATTGCATTTTCAAAGTCTTACAAAAATTAAGAACTTTTCTTTCGTCTTATATTGATGTGAGTTAAATTATTTCTGACTTTATCCAAGTAAAAGACAATTTTAATTAACAAAATGGTTCTCAAACTTTGGGCATATTGGCTCAATATTTTTTTTGAATCCTATTTTATTTTTAGAATTCTTGAATTTTAGATTTGTAAGAATTTTTGAAAGAACTCATTTACAGAATTTAAGTATTAAAATAAGAGAATCGAAGTTCTTTTTATAGCTTATGCATTTTGAATAGATGTTCCTTTGAAGAATTTATCTTGTGTTTTGGTATTAAATTCGTGAAATTATTTGAAAAGATTTTAATAATTAGTGCAAATTGTAATTTTATTATTTTCCTTACAAAAATGAGCATCATATCAGAGCAATTTCGTAATAAATTAATAAACAGCTATTTTAAATATTCTTTTAAGCACTGGTCTTTTTTTTATTACCTGTTTTTATTATATTGTAAACTAGGAGTATTTTCATGGGATCTGAATTATTGAATATTATATATTACACTGATAAATAGTTCTCAACAGTTTCTTTTTTGTAAGACTAGTAGAAATGCTAAAAAGTCCTCATATATAACCCAAATATAATTAAGAAATATATTCACAAAATTTTTATATTCCAGAGATGCGTATATAAATCCTACTTTTAAAACTGCTACAGGAAACGAAAAAATTGCTTTATATCTTAAAATGCATAATTTAAAATGCTTATTATAAAAAAGTTACTTCAATATTTTATAATAATATTCACAAAAACTGCATTTTGAAACAAACTATGAACTAATGAAAGAAAATTTCAAATTTAAAAAAAAAATTCATCTGGAAGTTATAAAATGTCATTTATATAAATTGGTGATTTGAATTAAATTGTATTGCATCATTCTAATAAAATATTTTGCAGTGGCGTTTTTTTAAAACTTTTGACAGCAGTTTTGAAATGTATTTTAAAAAAATCTAAGAAGTCTTACAGCAACATCACAAGGAACTTAAGTAAATAAGTTTAAAATGATTACTTTATTGCATTAAATTTGGTTTAAATAACGCTTATTTCAATGAAATTAATTCTAACTTGAAAGACTAATGTTTAACTGTATTGTATTTTAACAGTTAGTGTGTATGACTCCCGCCTTGAGTAGGTATACTTTCAGTAATTCAGTGTTTAAACATTGTATGTTCTATACAATATTTGACAACCCAATCAAATCAATGAAATCACACACACACACACTCAAAAGAGTGACCTTAGTGATGTTAAAAAATGTATCACATATGTCTTAAAATTTAAAAAATGAAAAATTTAAATTAAAAATTAATGGATTTATAAATTATAATGAAACATATATATTAAAATTTATGGGCAATAAAAATCTCTATTTCTAAACGGAATTTAAAATCATTAGTCACGTGGAATTGTCATCCTTCCATGAAATTTACAGAATTAAATAAGGAATTACGGCACCACTAATATAAATATAGTTCTTAAGACTTTTGATTTTTCTTCATGGTCATATATTTTTTGATTTTTTTTTGAGATCACTCATAAAATAAATTTTCGTAATATGCCAACTTTACCATATGAACGCCTTTTGGATTTTCTGATAAAATCATCCTTATTCCTTAAAATCACTGTACATTTGTCATAATTTGTTATATCTCTTGAATGTTTATAGTTTATAAAGTTCAATATTAGTAACTCCCAGCAATATTAAATAAAAATGCCTCGAAAACATACATAAGTTTAATAATTATTTTTAATAATAAGATATTTTTGAGCAAAACTTCCTGTTCTACTAGTAAAAAAGCACACTCTTTCTTATGTGATGTGCTTAAATTTCCTGATATTATTCTGTTATGTTTATTGATACCACTGAGTTTGCTTTACGTTGAGGCTTTTATATAATCTATTATATAATAATTATATAATCTTATGAAAGTAATTAATTACATTTTGTACGCTTTGGTTTGTTTCCAGCATATATATAAAAATCAACTCTTCAGTGTCTCCACTCTCTTGGAAACTCAATATTACTTTGTAAAATTGTTACTATTAAAACATCTTTGCGTAAGCCTTTGATCTAAGAAAATATTTAAATTCGAATGAAAATGGGTAGTTGAAAGAATTAAATTATTAATGAGATGATTAAAAATAGATTTATATGATTCATGTTTTTTACTGAACTCTTTTGACTTTAAATTTACATCTTAATTTTACACAGGGGAATAATTATATAAGTTTTAATATTATTGTCAGTATAAAGGAAATTTTATTCCTATTTGTTATCATTTAAATTATTATTTTTAAAGGTCAAATTTTGCTTTTGATATCATTAAATAAAACTGTAAAATAAAAAATTTATCATATTAACAATAAATAGTTAATTAAAATAAATAATAAATGAATTAGAGATATGGTACTGTTATTGTAACATAAGAATTCTTGTATTACAATTGAGGATTTCAATTAACAAAATATACATTTTAAGTAGAAATTTTTGTATAAAATTTAATTCGATAAAATTACTGTTTTTGTCGAGCTTCAATAGAGAATTTTAATAACAAATTCTAATCTAAAGCTAAAAAAAAAATTGTGTTAAAAATAAATAATAGTATGTATAAAAATTACAAAATTATTTGAAGATGTTTTGCAATATTTTGGAATACTTTAAAGTTAAGCAATATTAATAAAGTTTTATGACTATAAATGTTTTGTGTTCGTAAATTCATTTCACACAAAAATGACGTAATAGCATAAAATGTTTTTATTGACAAAGTGTAAACTATTTATTTGGGTAATATTGAACATTTTAAACAAGACGTTGCTAAAAAAATAAAGTTTTATTAAAAATAAATTATTTTAAAGATAGACTTGATTAGCTCGAAAGAAGTTATTTATTGTTGGATATTTTTTTGAATATAACATAGACTCAGTGTTTGGAAAACCAATTAATATATTTGATATCTTTATTATCACAAGAAAATTTGCCTTATTCTAGAAATGTTAATTTTTTTATTCTGAAATAAAATAAGTTCTTTTCTATGTAAATCAAATGCATTAAGAACATCCTTCTCTCACTTATATGTAAAAGATCAATTGAAAGGAATTATTATGCAAGTATAAGATTTTGGAAAGGATAAAATTGAAAATATATCTTTAAAGTGTTTTTTTCAGAAAAAAAATTATCTTTTACTTTTTAAGTATATAATGAGATTAAATACTGCTCAGATGTGCACAGAATTCCTTATTATGCAAGAGATAATGTTCTCGTCAATTTCAACTTTTATGAATTTTATTACTTATTTTGTCATCTTTTGTGAACGAAATGAGATAATGATATCATTACTAAAGGTATTATGAAAAAACAATTCTTTTATTTTTTGTTGTAAGTTCATATTAATATCTCTTACTATTAATTTACAGTAGTAATTTCAATCGTGAAGTATTTTCAATCGTATTAAGCAAAGAAATAGAAGCTTAATGTAAATGAGATTTTCATTTCGAGAGCATTTTTTTCTTAAAGTCTATTAAAAGATATATAATATCATTTAATATCATTATAATCATTTATACATTTAACATCATTAAGTATGTTTTTAAATTAGAAATTTAAATAAGAATGTCTCTGTTATGAAGTCTATCGACTCTTGAGTTTCACGCATAAATATAATATTTTTAAAGAATTCATTTCTAATAAAATTTGAAGAATAAAATTAACTTAGTTTTATAAAACAGAGAAGATTTTTAATTAGTTAAGTCATTTGGTGAAAATATTAAAGTGAATTTCTTATTTTATTTTTTTAAGTTTTTCTTTAAATCAAATACTGTAAAAGGAATGAAGCTAAAAATATTTTGATTATTGTATCACTCATTTTAGAATTTATCTTACAGAGGAATATAACAGTTAAATTTGTTTTCTGAGAATGATAAAATTTTTTCTTATGTTAAAGAAACATTTTTAAATATGTCCACAAAATTGTTACAGAAAACTATTATTTCTGTCAATTTATTAAAATAAAATTTTATAATAAAACTTAACTTATTAGTGTTATTAATGTATTATTTTTCCTGTAATATTTTATTACATATGTAGTCCTATTGTTAGAAGACACTTAAGAATGTTTGTTTAATAATTTATGGTACTAGATGTCTATAATAATTGCCATTTAAGCAACCAATCATTTTATGGTATAATTATTGCATATGTGAATTAAATATAATTATTTATTTATGTGATGATTAGTTACGATATGATTACTGAACATGAGGATAATATGCAAAATTTGAATTCATTTTTGCACTTTGCTTTGAAATATTTAAATTGAATATGTAAAGATAATAAAGCAAATTTTGTATAAAACCTTGAAAATACATAAATTGTTTGCACATTCTTAATTTGGATACTTAGACTGATTTTAAGATAAACTGAATGCATAAAATAAAATAAATGCTTTTCAGTTTTTCACAATATTTAGTTTTTCGAAGATTTTCACTGAATTAAGTAAAAATTAGATTCAACTTTTTCACTTTCTTTATGTATTCAAGAATAGACAAATTTAACGAAATTGAATATAAAAGGAGAATACTTATTACACCATATTCTTTTTCTGACAATCAGAAACTGGTTTCCCTTAAGGGGCTTTCAGGATTTTTTAAAAATATTTATATAAACCATGTATCTTATATATATTTGACACTGCAACGAAGAACACATTGTTTGCTGTCGTTTTGGTCTTCTGGAGCAGTGATTCAGGGAGTATGAATGTTAATCTCAATGAAGCTTTAAGGAGATTGGTTCTTTGGTGCAGAAATAGTTAAAGGAGTTTAAGTCTTGACAAAACTAATTAATTAGCATTTTTTTATTTTGAAAAAACGCATCTTTTACTACACTTTCTTTATCATGGTGCAGTGAGTGGTTTTCGTAATAACGTTACCTATTAAGATAGAAATTTGGTTCAAGTCTGAATTGATAGGAACATGTATCTGATAGGAAATGAATAACTAAAAGATTCCAATTTTGTAAAGATTGGGGAATTACAATGGGGTGTAACAAAGAAACTTTAATTATTATATGTAATGTAAATTTAAGGATCATTTTATTACTGTTATGAAATTTTGTTGTTTGCTTTCATTAGTTTAGTAGATATATCATAATATATTTTGGCAAGCTTACAAAACAAATCTGTTCACCTAATAAAAGATGCAACTAAATCTACTGCCATAGTGGCTATGGAAACATTAATCAATATTTATTCCATGTTGGATAACAATTGCAAAAAAGCTATAATTTTGCTAAAAAAAACTTAAAGCTCCAAATAATAAATATTGAAGGAATTACAATTTTAGCATTCATAAAATTTTGAAAACACTGGTGTCTCTTAATCAAATTAGTTAACAATTAGCGAAAGATATAGAACTTGTTTGAATAATGAATACAATTAAATTAATAATGTCTCTTCTTGATTATGGAGACATCTGGTTATACCATGAATTTAATGAGAATATTGATAAAATAAGATACTCTCTAACCTAATAACTATTGGGTGTGAAAATATTGAGAGTAAATATTTGGATCCAGGTTGAAACCAATGGATCCACGACTATATGAGGTACTGGAGCGGCAACAGGAACCTATTGCATTCATTTTGCATTCCATAAGGTAGAGGTGAGAAATATTACTAGTTTTGATGGTGAATTTAAAGTTATTTTTACTGCTCTGAATCAATTAAATGCTCAGAAGAGTAATTTCTCTTGGAATGTTGCCTTGTACGATTGCAAAGACAACTTGCAGTCCATTTCTAAAAAAAATATATTTTTATTTTCGAATGAATTTCCGATTGCATGACGAATCTAAACACTCTGATTGATTTAATTATCTTGCAGTAGACCTTTGCAAATTGTAGCTCAAAAGATAAAAAAGAGCTAATTTTCTGTCAAAAAGAAAGCATCCATTCTACAAACTACTTTTAAATCAAATGAATCACAATGTTGAAAACTCCTAATTAGTTTAAAACTTATATGAAGTTCTAATGTTTGGTGTATAAAAATGATTAAATGCTTATATTAAAAATACACTTTTGAAGAGAATGTAATTGAGTTTTGTTAGTAAAACTAATGAAAAAATGTTCCTAAAATAGAAAGAATTAACTTCTTTAACTAAAATATTAACCTACATTATGAATTCGCTTAATATTTTCTTATTATTAAAAAAATTTAACAAAAAATTTAAATTTGATCTAAACATGATTTCAAAATAGATGATGGACATATTAAAAAAATCTATTCATATTAATAGATAATTAAAAAAAATTTGTTTATACAATTTAAAAATTTAGATTTTAAATAATGTGCAACTTAAATTGTGAAATTCATTTCCGGATAACGAGCACAATTTTAACATTAAAAGAATGTGATGTAATTGCAAATGAATATAACATTAAATTCGGGATTAGCAATGCTATTTAAAAAATTATTAGTTAAATAAAACGCAATAACATTTCCCTTTTAGAATGCAGTATTAAGAACAGAAAAAGTTGAGAAATAAATTAGAATAAAAGATTTATTTAAACATTTTTTACTATCCATTTTCAGACTTTAACTAAGTTCAAGCTTTGAAGATTTCTTTCAGAAAAAAATGTATTTTCTAATATATTTTCATTTTTAATTACACTTAAAATAGTATTTTTTTTCCAGTGTATAAATCATATAATTAAATATATTTAGACAGCAAACATAAATTTGATGGAAAAATATTACATAATTTTCATAAAATTTCAAGGAGGATTTAATTAATTTACGAGAAAAAATTTTGTAAATTTTCCTTATAACTTAACTAAATTCGGTAATAATTTCCAGCCAAATAATTTATTATTTTAACTATACATTATTTTGGATTTATTTAAAATAAAGAAAAATTTTTCATACGAACACATAACTATTTAATAATAAATAAATTTCATATATATATATGCATATAAAGTATTTAATTCTCTAAGAAAATAACTATAGTTATTTAGGATTTATGCAATGTTAGTTATACATAGTTAATAGTTAATGAATCCAAAAATTTACCACGTTTTAAAATTAGCATTTCTCATACTTAAATTTACGAAAATTAAGATAAAATAATTTTATATAGTAAGTCAACTTTATAATTATATCAAATTTTATCTTAAGAATCCTTAAAAATCTTGTTCGTTTATCTAAATTATGCATCGAGAAAAGTTCAACAGGAAATGTTGAAATAGTTAAAGTTATCTATACAAAATAATTAAAATTTTTTTAATAATTAGTCTTTAATTCATATCTTAAATACAAATATTACTTAGAATACAAAATGAATAAGAATTATAATGATTTTTCTTAACATAATTCTTACATAAGTTTTACAAAGTGAAAAATATAACTTCACGTTTCTGATGTAAATGTCAATCAGAAATTGTTGATTAAATATAAGTTTTGAAATTTATTGATTTCTACTTAACATTATAATTAACGATTTAATTTATTATTAATTTATTGAATTCTAATTGACATTAAATCAATATTTTGTAAGGACTTATAAAATATTTCAATTAAAATAAATCATGATGATTTAACGGAATAGTAAAAAAATAGCATACATTAATGAAATAAAGTAAATCTCATTCAGTTTATATTTATATATTTTACGCACGTCGAAAATCAAAGAAAGAACATAATCAAAAGCATATGAATTTCATAAAAATTTATTAAGCACGCTTAGTTATGGAGAATACCTAATTTATTATCTACCTTAATAACACAGTAAAGTACGTCATTTGGATATAATGTACTGTGATATGAGGATGAATGCGTGAAATGATGCATTGTAAAAATTGGATTAGATGTCTTTTATGTTGACTTAAAGCTTTAAAAAATTTTCAAAGGATCACAGTTTTAAGATTTCTCTAAGAAACAAAATTATTTAACTTTATTTTCATGTAATTTTGGAAGAAAATCAACTTTGCGAAGACTGTGAAACACACAAACACACTCAATGCCTAGTTGTATATATATGTATACATAATATATAATGCCTAAGTATAGTGATAGCTATTCATACATTGCAAAAGTAGTTTAAACAGACCATAAAATAGATATTCAAAAATTGTTAAAACAGAATATTGCAAATGCCAATACTGTTTACACTTAGAATTTACGGTTTTGTTTGCAGGTTTGGTATATTGCATTGCCAACGTTAATAATATGTTTTTATATCATTCGATTTATTCACCTGTTTAAAATTTCGTATTTATGAAAACTTTAATTCTTTTTTAGTTTTTCTTGGATTTAAAAATTTTTAGTATGGCTTTGGAGTATAATGGCTAAGTTTTGAATCCCCTGGTGAAGCTAGATGGTAAAATTCTAAGAGAGTCCACACCCTTCGTGACAAATTGAAAAATAGCGCTAAAGTAGAACAAAATGACGAAATAAAATTATCAGAAATAGTTAGGTTCATCATATCTAGTGTATCAAAATAAGATTACGAAGACTGGCGAAATTTATCACCAACCAAAATAATCATTTAATCTTAATTTATTTGAAAAATTTCATATTATTGCTGTTTTGTATTTAAATATTTTCGAATACACACACACACACACACACACACACACACACACACACACACACA
>JAPDSC010080366.1:357825-399765 GCA_026290005.1 Latrodectus geometricus
CTTAATCGTATTGAAAAGGATTTACGCTATAAAAATTTTTAAAAATAGACATTCATAATATGGAAAGCTTGAATCCGAAAATTACAAAAAAGCGAAATTTTGCTTATAATCCGATTTCTTACTACAGTAACTTGTCAAAGAAGAAAATCAATCAATAGTAAAGCTGGGTGCTTCTAAAAGTGTAAAACCAAGTATGCTGTTTAACAATGAAATATGAAATATTCAAAATATATAGTGATAAAAGTACATTCACACATTCGGAAAGTTTGAAAATATGATGAAAATAAAATAGAAAAAAAATATAATTGAAAATAATTTTTTGGCAAATGAAATTGAATTCGCTTAGTTGCAGTTTTGTTTGATCATGTAAATGACGATCACCAGTATTTCTTGAAACTTCGTTGTACATAAGATTATGTTAATGTTTGAATTATTTTATCTTGTTAAAAGATATAAGTTCGGTTGCCAATTCAACCAATATTAAGTTAGAATATTACTTATTATCTAAGTACCTTTAAAACTTCATTTAAAATGTTTAGCCCCCAAAAATTTCAATATTTGAAAAATTTATAGCTTGACTTCATCTTAACTGAAACATCATTTTGAAATAAATCAATACAAATTTTATGCTGGATGACTTACATTCTAGATGTAAATTATCCACCATAATTAGACAATATTTTTTACAAGATCAAAACACATAAAACTTTGATTTTGTGTTTAAATTAATTTGAAAGCTGTCAATAAAATGGAATTTATTAATTCACATGTTCACACATATTTAATTAATCTGTATACACACATTAAATTATAAGCTTCACATTAGTAACTAAGAAATGTTGCTTGTAACTGTGAATACATGTCATGTTAGACATGTTACTATTACCAAAGCATAACTGAATATTTAAGTTTTGTAAAATTAATTCATTTTGTATTCATAAAAATTTGATGTATTTTAATTCATTTATCGACAATATTATGAATAAACTTTTATTTTTTTAAAAATTTTAGTAAGTTTAAGTTTAAATAATAAGTTTTTAATATAAATTATAGGTGTTCTTTTGAAAACATAAATAATTGTTTCTCCGAAAGAATCTTAAATTATATACGTAATATTTAAATTAGTCAATATTAAATGTAAATGAAATGAACTGATGCAAGTCAGAAAATATACCTTTAGCTGTTCAAATTAGCATAATTCAATTTTTGTTAAAAAAGACTGTATATGATATACATAATCTCTGAAACATCTTAATATTATATGCATAACATCCAAAATTATAAATGAGATAGTTTGCAACTGTAGTTTAATATAAAAACAAAAGTATATACATTTTATTTATTACAATACACAGAAAGTAGTGTAGAGATTTTCTATCAATATTCAAATTTAATTAAGCTCATTATAGCCTGTTTTTCAAAAATATCATATATTTCTAGTATTTTGATAAGATATAATTTTCTATTTGTATAAATAAATAAGTAATAAGATAGATATTTATTTACTTTTTTTATTATTAATATACTTATGTCGATACCGATATCAGTATACATAGAAATTAAACGATTATAAATTGATATCGGTGAGATCGTATTTACTAAAATTACATTTCAAGATTAATTTATGTTCTTTAATGACTGGTATGATTTAGTGTTTTTTTTATACATCTAACAACAAATTATAAAATTTATACTTTCAATATAGTTATGATTTTAAATTCTAAGCTTAAATAAGGCAAATTTGTAATCAAGAATTATATTTAAAGTGTGATAACCAATTTTTCCAAATTTAGCTTTTCTATTTAAAGAGTGACCTCAGTGTAAGCCGTTTTGATTTTAAATGAAAATGTAATTTTTTAAATGTAGTGTATGTGAATATAAATTAAAATGAATTTTCTAAAAAAATGTTTTCGAATTTTATATAAAAACTATATTAATCAATATTTTTAAAATTTATTTTTGTAATTCGAAATAAGATGAAATGATGTACTGAAAACTTAGAAACATCTGATATTTTAATTAATTTGTAAAATATTACAGATAGAGGAGTTTCATGTTTGCATTGCAAGAGCTTGAAAATATATTCTGTAAGTTGAAATGAATGCTCTAACATTTGGTATTGAAATGTAAATAGGAATCTTTTGAAATTTAAGAACATTTCATAGTGGCAATATAAAATGAATACTTCAGAATTTACTTTTTAGATTAAGGGTTTGATTCTAGGCATAAGTCTTAGTACTTAAAAATGTAGGGTAAAGTAATATAACATGTACGAAAATGTACGATTATATGAAAAATTTTGTTTCATATCTTTAATTAAAAAATTTTTCAGGTACATAGAAATGTTTGAGGTTGCATAAAATTTACAATTTTATCAAACAATATGGATTTTCATTTTTCTGATAAAATGTCTTAAAACTGCCTACGATGCTATTATTATTATTATTATAAAGTAATTTGTCATAATAAAATATATATTTGATTTTTATTAGAAAAAATATTTCCTTAAGAAATTAGAAATGATTATGTATTTAAAATGAAATTAGTTTGAAGAAAATGTGTGTGGGTTTATAGTAGAATTTTGTTTAGAATTTGAGCAATCTTTCCCAAATTATTCTTGTGCATTAGATTTATAAATGAAAAAATTCTAGAACATTTTATGTAAATAAGTATCACCTTTAAAGAAACAGAATTCACAAACGTTCCCTCTATCAATTGATCACTAAAGCTTTTTCTACTATTCCTAACTATCTTTCGTAAACTTCACTGTTTAGAATACAAGAAAGAGAACATTTACTCATACATACTTATTTGATAGAGTACAAACTCAATGAAATAAATATGTAAGAGGGAATTATATTTCTCAGGATGCGATATAAATTAATATGCTTTTAAGAAAAAGCAGAATGATCCAATTAACGTATTAAAATATATGAAAAAGTAACCAAAAATATCAGTTTTATTTTTAATGTTGAATGTAATTCCAAATGTCACGTATTTTATTACAGTAGTTGAATTTTGTACATTGAATTTTAACACAGTTGAAACCTAAGAAAAGTTTCAACTGTTGAAAATAAAGAAAAGTTGAACAAATTTGTAACTTAAGAAAAGTTTCAATTGTGTTAATAATCAGTTAAAACTTTAATAACCAGAAATACTTTTGATAATAATAAGTATTTTTTCAACATTATTTTCAATTGAGAAAATTGGGAATAGAAGTTGTATGTGGTATGATAAATCTCGTGGAAAATTTTGATTTAGTTAGAAACAAGTTTTACAAACATAATATATTTACTTTCCGTCAATGAAAACCTTGTAGTCTTACCATTGGAGAAGTTGAAGCGTATTAAAATTTGATACAGTTAATTCTTTTACTAGTAATTTTCAATATTTTTTAAAGTTTTTGATTGACAATTTTTATTGATTTCTATGTTCATTTTCAATGTTTGAGTAGTGATATCGGAAAATTCTCTTATTCTGTCAGAAAAAATACAAATATTGAAACAATAAAATTGAGAATTTTTAGGAACAATATATAAAATCACATAATTTGATTAAATAACTTGTTGTTAATATGTTTCTTGCCAAACATAGTTGGTGTTGCCTTAATGTGTATGATACAAAATACTATTTCATAAAAATGTACAAATAGTATATTAAAAAAACTGCTCAGCTCTTAAAATATTATTAGAGTTAATATATTTCTGTGACAAGGATTGTTTTTTCTACTTCATTTTCAGAATAGCGTAAGTGATCTTAAAAGTTCTTATGTAAAAGAACTTTTAGAAAACAAATCATAAACATATTTTATGCTAATAATAATGTATACAGCTTTGTCATTTTATTAATGTATTTTTACTTAGCATAATAAATGCTATATATGAAAGAATTTTAGAATATATTAAGAAACCAAGTTATGTTATACACAAAACATTCAATATCATTAATCAAAGATAAATACTTCATTAGATTTGTTGCTTAAAAATAATATTATGTAAATCATTGTGAAATCGCAAACAGTTGAAAGTATTTCATATTGATATTTTCTACTTTAAAATTTTGAAATATATAGCATCAAAATTTTACTCATAGTTTATTACACAAATGTTAAGTATTTAACATAGAAGCCATTATATATTTAAATAATATTTTAGAAATTTGAGATTGCATGAACTTTGTTAATCGAATCGGGTATCTTAATTGAATTATTTATATAAACAATTGATATATAATTTATTTATAATATGTATATCAAAATTCTCGAGGTATACAAATTCTTAAATTTGCTTTCTGTAATTGGGAATAGACATATGAAAAGCATTAGAAAAAGCTGCCATTAATGGATGTTTTTTAATATTGTTTTCAGATTTTAGAGCAATTTGTAAAATTTAAACAAGCGTGTGCAGATTCAGCTTCAATCATATACACAAATATAACATTTTTAGCACAATTGATGAAGCTATGAAAACAACTATATTTGCAGCAAATATTTCCTGCATTATTTCTATTTATGGATGAGAAAGACATTAAAAGTTGAAAGGAGTTCCTTTTGAGAAAAATCTTTAAAAGAGATTTTGATGTTTGTATAGCAGTAATTCTATGGAATTCCATTACTGCGAAAACTCTGTATTCTGAGTAAAAAATTCAAATTGATACATTTTATTTGATATTTTTACACACAAAAACTTTTCAAAATGTGAGGGTATTTATTTCCAATACTGTGAAGTTTTCCTTGTATTTCCAAAAATCTTTTTAAAAATAAGTACTTCTTTTAGTTCAATACACATATAAAATTATATCAGTAAATTTGTAAAGAAATTAGAAATTGAATTTGCTGCTTTTTCTTTTATTTCATAAATAATTTATATCGTTATTTTTAAAATACTTTCATTTGTTTCTATGGAACTAATTTATATTTGTTTTTTTAATTTTGAATTCATTCTTCATCCCCACAAATTTTGATGACTTATATTCAGCGAAATATTCAGTAAATAAAAGAAACAAATTAAAGTCAGTTAATAGATATTTACCTCTTTGTAAACGCATTTATTTTGAATAAATTTTAGTTATTAAGTTTTTTGGAATTATAAAAATATTTGTTTTTTTATAATTATAATCCATTTAATTAGCTGAAAAGAGTACAGAAATAATTTTTACTAGCCGCAAAATTAGTCCTTTTAAAAGAAGTTTTTTATTTATTATGATCTTTCTAGTGCTATTTATTTAACAAATGTTTAAATAATTATTTAGAATTATGCAACTGTATTTATCAGCATTTTTAAATAAAATGTAAAATAGTATTTATTGAAATTGACTAATTTTAAGAATGATTTGAATGAATTCTTTTTCTGTATAATCGTTGAATATAGATTTTAATTGAAACAAGACTCAGTTTTTTATAAAATTTATCATTATTTGCTTTTAAACACTATTTTGTACCCCTCAGTAAGGAATATCGATAATTTATAAAATATTTTTTTAAAAACTGAAAATAAATTTCTTAACTAAAATAGAAATGTATAATCAATATCCACATTTAATATTTGAAAGTTAAGGTAATTTTATGTCCATAAATTTATGTTAATTCTAGTTTCATCACATAAAGATTCGTAAAGAAAACAAAAATGACCTGAATGAAAATTGATAAAATATAAGATTATTTATAAAAGTTTGTGGTGTATGTTGTATATTACATGAAGCAATTGGAAAAAATAATCTTCCGACTAATTGTATTCTATCTAACAGTATATAGGAATAGTTTGAAAGTTAACACAGTGCAAGTTTTCAATGGATTGCAACTGTCTTGTTGGATGTCATATATCTAGTCTTGTTGAATACCAAATTTTCAAACTGATCTTGAGGACAATTACACAATTCAGTGTACAATTGGTTTTAAAGATCTGGTATGCATTTAAAATTTTAATCATGTACTACCAATCATTGAACAAGAATATCTCACTCATGCTCTTCGCATTCTAATTAAGTGAATATGTTATCTATACCAAACAGAAAAGGTATCTTCAAATCGTAGAATTATTTTATGATTTTAACGAAATTATCATCTATAAGCAAAAACTATACACCCATGGGACTCCTAAGAAATGCTTATGAAATTTCCCAATGAGATTTTGATTAAAATAGCCAGTCATGATTACCAGTTTAAAAAAAACCTTTGTTCTCAAATAAGAATAATTCCACTCCAAACAGGCAGTCCTGTGTATTATATATAACAGTATTGTCCAATTACGTTATAAGGATATTCAAAATTGTGTTATAAAGTTAGACAGACATTTTCTATTGGAAACTAAAAATGGACTCATGAAAAATATTACACACGCCCATTGTGCAGTTTTGAGATTACATGTTCTCTTTATCCCTGTAATTGCTGATGAGAATGAGTTTTGGTGAATAAGACACATCTAGCTGTATTTGAACATGTAAGCCAGCCTATATTATCAATTGTCTGATTGCAATTCAAATTTGAATTAGTATCCGTGGCTTAAGACAGCAAACAGGAAAAATTTGATGTCATGGTTTGATAATTATTATTGAATATCAGTCATCTCTGGTACCGCAACCATTAGTGTTGTAACGTTTTCAGACGCTTCTATACTTTTGGAATTTTATTTTCGAAGAATATAAAGATGACGCACTGAATGTGTCCCTCGAATATTGCTATCTTTCTGCGCCGGCATTCTAAGTTAAATATAAGAGATCATCTATATATTCTTTTGTGTCCTAGCTATTTCATTATATCTTTATGTTCCACAGAAAGCAATAATATTTCAATCTGTCACTGTTCCTTGTATACTTTTGTCTACTTTTATGCATATCGTTAACACTACTTAATGGCTTCCTCTAACTTGTAACACACCATATGTTTTATCTAATGATAGTATGATTATTTTCCTGATAAAATTCCTACTTTAGATGTCTTCTAATGATTCTGAACTATCCTTTAACTTTGGAAATGGCTGTAATTAACAATATTTGAATCACTTAGTTATAATATGTCAATAAAACTTTACAACATAACCCGTTATTAAAATTATAAAGAGCGTCGTTTCCAGTTACATTTTACTCTTTTAGTACATACAATAGTGAAAATCAAGTAAATTTATTTTGCAATATAAGGAGTGGCGCTTTTCAATAAAATAAATTCCTGAGACATAAATTGAATTTTATGTTAAATTGAAAGTAGAGGGATAAATTAAATTTTAGTTTTTGTGTAATTTTTTAAATCAATGAATGAATATGAAACTAATTACTTTTATGGTATAATAAGAGTCTGCCTGCATTACAATCATAAAATATAATATTTATATAAAATTTTTATATTTTAAAACACACTTATTTACATATTTTTTATATACATGTTTTAAAATTTTTGCATTTCCGTAATTTCCGAGTGTAGCTATTACACTAAAATCATTTTTAACTATGTAAATTTTATTAAGATATATTTTTAAATTAAAAAGCCATTTTCTCAAAATAAATGCAGATTATGCTAATAAATGTTTCAATTACAAAAATCCTTTAGAATGTCTATTCTGACAGGAATTTAAATAGTTATGAAAATTGTTTTATTCGCAGTATCTGATGGTTCCTGAATTGACACAAGAAAAGGTTCCAATTAAATTTTTAGTAAACTTCGGGCAATTCTTTTTTTAATTTTTAAGCAATATTTTAAGTAATATTTTTTCTGTTTTTTGCTTCTAATTTTAATCATATTAAAATTTTAATCTTAAAAAATAAATTAAAAAATATTTTTACATAGAAAGTATTTCTGCATATTTTCTACAGTGTTATGTAATATGAAAACGTGTTAAAGTAACTAGTGTTAAAGGACTTCATTATGCGTACTCTTTACTTTACATTTGGAAATTGGGTTTTTAAATAAAGGACATTCTGTGTACCTTTAAAAATTATTAGTTCAAGTTAATATAAAATTATGCCATTGTAGTTTTTTATTTATTTTATTAAATTTGAACTTATTAATTAAAAAAACTTTTGAATTTTTACGTGATTTTTATTTTTTTTATCTATATGGTTGTTATATACTTTATTATTTTTTTCAAGACATAAATAAATATATTATATTGAAGAAAAGCATATTTATCAAAATAAAAACCATAGATTAAATTTATGTCTTAAAAAAAATAGTTCAATTTATGAATTAGAAAGCTATATCTATTATTAAGAATAACTTTTAAGATTTAAATATGGATTTCCAAATTAAAATATTTTTTTAATTAAAAAATTAACCATATGCTTATAATTTTACTTCAATGGACTTTTATTAAGGAAATAAACAAAGAGAAGCATAATAAGTGGCATTTAACGAAAATATTAAGACGTTTCATTTTTATTTTTAAAACTTTCTTCTAATGAATAAACTGTTTAGGTGACTAAAAATCAAATTATTTTTGGTACTCAGTTTAGTTAGACAAATACTACAAGCATCATAAATAAATTTTATTAAATGTGATAAACATCTCTATATAACTGCTATTCTTAAGAAAAAATGTCACGAAACATATAAAAAATAACCTAGAAATTTAAGAAGGATAGTGAGAAAGAGAGGAAGCTTGTTTTCATTTTTGTTTTGAATATCCGTCTACCCCAAATTCACATCTCGTATAAGTTAACCTTTTTGGTAACACCAGAAAACAAACAATAGTAACAAAGAAAATCCTTCAGTTACTTCCATTAGATATATTTTTGGCAAATATTGCAAGAAAAAGACTGTTAATATTGTTTTCTTTCTAATTTATTTCTTACCAAATAAACTCACACATCTCACGTGCAGTTGGTGCTTCCAATTTTTCAATTTCATGGTGGCAAAACGATTCAGTCAGACTGGCAATGCTTTTTCTGTGATCAATAGATAATATTTTTTCAAGAGATACCAAGGTTTCTTTTCATTAGAATATACTCTTTAATTTTTTCCTTTACAATTTGTTTTACAAGAATGTTTGGTTTTTTTTTTTTGTATCTATTCTGCTAATTTATGGAGACATAAATGAAAAAATATATGTATGTCTCATTTCATGTACCTTTAATAAAGTTTTCTTACCTAACGCATATTTACACATTACTAATATTTTTAAATAACCTTTCATTTCATACAAATCTAATGAATATAGTTGCTAAAAAACTAATTAACTATTATATTTAAAACTGTTATCAATGAGAACAAGTTAGAAAAACAAATTAGAGAATGTAGCATTTTTATTTCTTATGCATTTTTTTCAATTCATAGAGTAGAATAATTAATAAATTTAAGGTTTTACTTTGTTAACATTTAAAATTTTCATGTCAGAAATTAAAAAATTAAAAAAACATATTTCTTATGATTAAATGCTTAAATACATCAAAATTTCGTTAATCGTTGAGTCGCTTTAATGAAATTTTATAATAATTATGTATTGCATCTATTTTAAAATCTCAACCCTCGCGAAAAGGAATTTTTGTACATAGCTTCAATCATAATTGTTTAAAAAACAAATGTTTTATTAACATTTCTTTTCATTAAATTTCCATAAGTATAATGCTTATATTTTCATATTTTTCATTCACCTTTAATGACACACAGAGTGAATTTATTCTGTATTCTTCACATTTAAGGAAGATTCTTTTTTTTATATATCTACTTTAAATCATCTTTTACAACATCTGTTGAATAATGATCGTTTTATATTCCTCAAAAGTAAGAAAATTCTTCAACAAAACACTGTTTCGTTTTTTTATCTTGTAATATTTTTCTTAAGTAATTTTAAGACATATATAGCATTCTGGTGTAAGATATTTTTAAGTTAATAAAAAAACTATAACAACTTAATAAAATTCTTGTACTTTCAACACTTTTTCTATTTGATTTGAAGTTTGAACTTAAAATTTAAAGCACTAGCATTTTTTCGCAGAAGTCCTTATAGTTTTCATTTTCATTTTCTGCTTGATACATGTAAGTTACAAATGTGCATTTTGAGCTTTATAGTATTTTTTAAATGTGCTAAAATTATATAGTAGTGCTTTCACATTTTTCAGTAACCGAGATCCAAAAAATATTATTCTTTTCTTCATAGAAATTATATTTATGTATAGTATGTCTTTATACACTACTGGCCATTAAAATTGCTATACCAAGAAGGCGACATGCTACAGACGTGAAATTTATACGAAAGGAAGAAGGTGCTGTGATATGCAAATGATTAGTTTTTCAGCGCATTCAGACAAAGCAGGCGCCAGTAGCGACACCTACATTGTGTTTAAATGAGGAAATTGTTCAGCCGGTTCCTCATACACAAATTGCATTTGAACGTTGTTGCCTAGTGAAAAGTTGTTGTGATGCCTCGTGTAAGAAGGAGAAATGCATACCAGCACGTTTCTGACTATGATAAAGGTCGACTTGTAGCGTACAGGGATTGCGGTTTATCTTATCGCAGTATTGCTGCTCGCATCAGTCGAGATCCAATGACTGTTAGCAGAATATGGAATCGATAGGTTCAGGACGGTAATACGGAACGCCTTGCAGGATCTCAACGGCCACCTATCACTAGCAGCCGAGAAAACAGGCATATTATCCGCATGGCCGTAATGGATCGTGCAACAACGTCACGAGCCGTGAGTCAAGAAACGGGGTCGTTTGGAAGAGAACAAGTGTCTGCACGAAAAGTTCAACGACGTTTGCAGCAGCATGGACTCTCAGCTCGGAGACCATGGCTGCGGCTTCCCTTGACTCTGCGTCATAGACAAGAGGGCCTTCAATGGTGTGATCAACGACGAACCTGGGCGCACGAATGGCGAGACGTCATCTTTTCAGAGGAATCCAGGTTCTGTGTACAGCATCATGATGATCGCATCCGTGTTTGGGTGCATCGTGGTGAACGGACACTGGCAGCGAGCATTCGTCATCGTCATACTGGCCCATCATCTGGCGTGATGGTATGGAGTGCCATTGGATACACGTCTCGGTCACCTTTTGTTCGCATTGACGGTGCTTTCAACAGTGCACGTTTTATTTTTGATGTGTTACGACCCGGGCTCTACCCTTTATTTGAGCCCTGAGAAACCCTACGTTTCAGCAGGATAATCCCCGACCGCATGTTGATTATGAGACTGACGCGCTGCCTTCTGCGATACCGAGGCATGTATCCGACCGCATGTTGCCGGTATTGTACTGACCTTCCTTGATACGGAACATGTTCTGCTGTTGGACGAACATGTTCCGTTTTACGTTTTACTCCAGCTGACCTCCCTGTACCTAGCTCGAGATGAGCTTTACCAGTTTAGATAGAGGTTGCTGGATAATTTATTTTATAGTTTTCATAGAAATACAACTAGGGGCTGTTAAGCCCTTCTAAACTAAGTATAAACAAAAAGAAAAGTAAGTAAAAGAAATATTTACATGAACTATAAAGGTTAAAAGTAACAGGTGCTCCATTAAGGGCATAGAAAGTCACAGTTCACTAGATGCATGGAAAAGTCATTTGCTTGATTTTCTGGCCATTTCTTTAATTAGTTAAAGTCGATTTCTTCTGTTAGGTAAGGTTCTTTCTGCCTTCTAAATTTCTTCTGTTTTCATCCAAGTAAAAAGTTGCTCATGATCAATTAGGAAGTCCATTAGACTATTGATCTTTTGTCTGGAATGTCGATTTTCCATAACTTTCTTTTTCCAAAGTGTTTCCCATTGAGCTGTTGGAGCTGCCAAATGACAAGATATTGTAAGTGAACATGCTGTCAAGTAGTGAAGTGGACTTCCCTCTTCCCCCCAAATGCAGTAATGGGTTGCAGCTATATTAAATCGCTTAAAATAAGTAGGGAAGGACCATGGCCAGTGAGGAAAAGAATCTCATTTCTGGACCAATACCGGGGATGCATAGAAACAGAAGGTTCTAAACCGAAGATTAAACGGCCTGTATTACCTGTAATCCATTCTTTCTGCCAGTTCTTCATTACCCAGTTTCTGAGGGTGGATTTTATTGAGCATCGCGGAAGAGGTATAATTGTTTTTTGGTCATCTGACATGGCAGCATTTTTAGCAGCTTGGTCGGCTTTTTCGTTACCCGTAGTTCCTACATGGGCTTTGACCCAACTGATAGTGATGTGAGGAAAATTGATAAGATCATTTTGGATGGATCGTACGATAGGGCTTCGACTGGTAGGGTTCAAAATTGATTTAATACACGCTTGGCTGTCAGACCTACTAGTGACTGGAGATTGATGTAGCTTACTTTTATTAACGGCCTCTCTTAAAGCTAGAATTTCCGCTTGAAATACTGAATTTTCACCTCTGAGCTTGGCCTGCCAGACTGTTGTATAACCGTCCTTTCCGAATGAGACTACGGCAGCTCCAACGTGATTTCCTGTTTTTGATCCGTCAGTGAAGAAATTGATCTTGCCATCTTCAAAGGTTAGAACATTAGTTTTCTCATCAATTGAGATCTGTGGTTCTAGATGAAAAATGCCTGGATGTATTGAATCTGCTTTAATTTCGACTTCAATGTCTGATGATTGTGGGAGAGAAGGATCAAGGGAGGGAATTTGTTAACGTGTAAGGCGAATAAATTTTGCTTCTGCTTCTATTGTAAGGTTAAGTGGTGGGATTCCTGCTATTACTTGAAGTGCTGATGTTGGAGTTGTTCGAAAAGCTCCTGTGATGTTCAGGAGAAATTTTCGCTGTATAGAATTTAGCTTCAAGGATAATTTGGCAGAGAGTGGAGTTCCCCAAATAGCAGCTCCATAAAGAAGCATTCTTTCCGTTACAGTTTTGTATAACACTGTTCGGAATTTCTTTAAATATCCCCACCGATTACCAGCAATTCTTTTAAGTTTTTCATAATGTTTAACAGCTTTATTTCCCTGTGATATGATATGAGCTTTGAAATTTAACTTTTTATCCGAACATGTTCCGTATCAAGGAAGGACTGTCCTGGCCAGCACGTTCTCCAGATCTTTCACCAATAGAAGACGTCTGGTCAATGGTTGACGAGCGACTGGCTCGTTACCAAACGCCAGTCACTACGGTTGATGAACTGTGGCATCGTGTTGAAGCTGCATGGGCATCTGTACCTGTACATGCAATCCAATCTCTGTTTGACTCAATGCAAAGGCGTATAACTGCTGTTATTACTGCCTGAGGTGGTTGTTCTGGGTATTGATTTCTCAGGATCTATCCAGCCAAATTTTTGGAAAATTTAATCACTTGTTATTTCTAGTATAATATATTTATCCAATAAATATTATTTTGTTATCTGCATTTCATCCTGGTGTAGCAATTTTAATGGCCATTAGTGTATATCATGAACTGGTAATGAAAGTTTTAAAATTATAAAAGAGCATTATTTCTTGTCAAGTATTTTATTTTCGACAAGAGAACCCTTTGTCTTCACACTTTCAAAGAAATTTTTAAAAGGAATATCTAGTAGCTTAAGCTCATTGCTTTATAATTCGTAAATAAAGTTTATTTTAAAAATTTGAATAAATAAAAACAATTATGCAGTTTTGATGGATAATTTCTTACTCTCATAAATAACTTTTTGAATTGCAAATTTATTTATGATTACTTATGTTTGAATAATAGTTATAATAAAATACTTAATTTTGCCATTCTCGATTACAATTTAACCATGATTTAGTTGTTTCCTTTTTTATTTTATCTGTTTCATTTTCAACTTGCGAAGGACTTGAACCAATGCGAAATGGATAATTGAACCATGGTTTTCGAGTACAGGTAAAAATCACGATATTTGAGAAAATTAAACTAATATGATTTCTAACAGTTGATTATTTTTTAATAATAGAATCTCAGAAGGCGATTAAAATTTTAGTGAATTTTTTATGTTTATTTTCGGCACAAAAAATGTTTTCAACAAGGACGCAATTAAGAAAGCTAAGTAAAATGGCTTATAATTATATAACCGGAAAATGGCAATTTAATTAAAATTAAAGGAATTTTTTTAAATTTATCATAAGTCTTTGATTGATTTTCAGAGTAATTATTCAAGCTTTAACAATGGTGACTGCATTTAAATTGTGCTTTGTAAACGATTTATTTTAAACTATTGGTTATTCCAAATTTATAATTATATGAACAGAAACACACTATGGTAATAAAAAATCTAATTTTGATTTATTGACTTACTTTTCATTTTATTAGGTCCAACACAATATATTATAAACATTTGAACATGATTTTGCATTCAAACAACCAGTGTATATATTTTATTAACAATATAGTGATATCTTGTGAAACTTGATATCTTATAAGACCACAAAAAATACTTAGAATTAAAATGATCTATTTTTTTGAGATTCTGTAATGGAAAACTATAAAAAACCTGAATTCCAGATAAATAAGAATATCCGCCAAAATCTGAAAATTCAGAAATTAACATGATGGATTATACGGGAGCTGTGCCTAAAATGCTCGTCATTAAATATAAATTACTGACAATTTTTATTTTTATGCAATAAATTAGAGACTTAAAAATAATTCCTTTGCATATAAACAGAGCTTTTATTGGAAATAAATTTGATCCACGCATATAATAATATGTGCACTTTTATGATGTAATTGGCATCTTTTAGAGAAATGACACAATACATTTACAACTTACAAGTAAAAATACATTTTTAACTATATATTCATAAATCAAAATGAGTTTCTTCACATTTTTCATGATGTATTACATATTGCTTGTAAAATTGTAAGAAAAGAATGAATTCTTTAAATTATAAAATGAACATGTAATTAATCACTATTTATGCAAGCAATTACTGAAAAATAATAATTTCATTAAGAATTTAAATAAATAAAATATGCAGAAACAAATGACTGAAATACAACTAAATAAGTGCTCGTTATTTTCATCAGATCGAATCTGACATTAATGAGAAAATCAAGACAGAGGAAGAAAAGCAGGAACAGAAATGTTATCTTGATAGTTATAAAAAGACATTTATCTCTGTAATTGATTATTCAATAGATGAAGCATATCAGTTGGAGCATGCATAAATGAAACTTATTGCATTCATTTTAATTTTTCTCATGTTAATATTTCTTTGTCATCGCCATGGAACGAAAATTGCTTTACCGATGAATGATAGTATACGCTACTTTTCTTAGCTTTAGAATACAGCGAAGCAAAAATATTTCAGAAACTTTAAAAACATTAGTATTTTTTTATGTGGAATAGAGAGATTATTACATTTTGTTAAGATGAAAAAGAAAAGTTGTTGAATTCTATCCCAGAAGAATGCAGCTGAATCCTTATAATCAGTTTGAATATAATTTAAGCACTTTTAATTTGATAAAAAGATCGGTATTTAAATAGAAAATATTTTCATTAATTACATATAAATGTAAAGTTAAATGAAATAAAATTGAGTATTTTGCAAGAAGTATCAAAAGTTTTTGAATATAACATTTGTATATATAAATTATGCGAAAATATTTAATCTTTCTCTAAATAACAGATTTTAATGTAAATTATAACAACTTTACTTCTTGTTTCGTTGTTTCTGATTGTTTAAAAAAATAACTCAAATTATACTTTATTACTTAGTTTAATAATTTAAATTACTCTTGGCAATTGCTTGGAAAGAAATCGAGCAGAGTCATTTAGTTTCTCAAACCTGAAATATAGCAACGATTACACTTCATGTGTTAGGTACAAAATAAACTGTTTTTATTTAAGAAATTTTGATTTATTAATTATTGAATATTTAATTGTATATAAATAAATTTATAAAAAATTCAGTGTGTTAGTAATTATAGTTCAATGCATAATTGATCTTGTATTCTAAGAAATATAAATTGCAAAATAAATTTCAAATTCAATTTTTTAATTTCGCAAATAAAGCAATAATTTAAAACATTTTCATACTAATAGTTAAATTCAAAGAAATCAGACACTAAATCTACTAATGATTTCTTGTATTTCATTTTCTAAATTTTTTATTTGCATAAAAATAAGATTTTTTTATACAATTCCCTCATGCACTCAATTTTCATATAATTTCAAAGAAGAAGTATTATATGATCGGCGTCTAAAACATCTAAAAATATCCATACAAGGGAAATAAGCTATAGTAATTTAAATTCAATATTTGATACTGTGTGCTGTAGGGAGTGTTTTATAAGTTATTTAATTTATGTCTTTTACATTAACACCATTAATAAAGAAAAAACTTAAAATGCTGTTAACTAAAGGAAACAAAAGTGAAAAAAATATCAAAAATTATACAACATGAATTTACTTATATAAGATAATTTTCAACTTATTGATATATTCAAACTTTTTAAAAACATTTCTATTAGTGAAATATTAAATGATAAAATAATTAGAAGACACTTTTACTTTTTTAAGTTGAAAGCTTTAATTAATAAAGTTACAAGAAGGAAATATTCTTTATGACTCAGGAAGAAAATTATATAAATGTGACGTGCATACTCTATGAACAACTTATATTGCTTATAATTCTGTAGATTATAAAGTTCATTATCTACTTATAATAATAAAATATAAGGAATTTGTGATATAATAAATAGCAATTAATTAAGCCGTGTTAAAATTGGATTTAATACAAATATAAGAAGACAGATGCTTTATATTTATGAACCAGAATCTATACATTTTTAAACAAATTAATTTCCTTAATAACTTTCTTTCGTAAATATTTTTTATTTATAAAGAAATATTAATTTTTAACTTACAATTTAATACTGAATTTGAATAATAATAGCTATATTACTGAATGTTTGTTTCCGAAATCCTCAAATGTAATAAACAAAAATAAAAAATATTTGCAAAAATCGTATGTTATTCTTAAATTAAAATAAGAAAATGTTAGTGAGTATTTAAATAATTATTTTACAAAAGTTTACATTAAAAATAAAATTAGTTTTGTAGAATAAAAACAAACGTAAAGAAAAATAAGTGAATAAACCACAAAAAAGCCCATGATCTTATTTTTATTCGAAAAAAAAGTTTTAAATAAAAAATATTTATAAAGACAGTAAAAGAAAAATTTCTAACACCAAATATTGACATATAAATAAGAGCTATTTGTACTGTTGGAATACTTTAAATCTTATAATGTTAAGCAATGTATATATTTCTTCTTCACAGTGCTTGAACTGTTGTTTTTGTGTTAGTCAATTTTCCTAACAAGATTCTATTTAAATATTTCAGGCATATATTGCTGTTTCTAAAATAAGCATACCTCCATCATTATAAGAAAATCTAGAATATAAGAAACTGTAGATGATCTTATTTTCTTAATGTACAAAAGACCAATATTTGGATAATTTAAATTATTAATGTATCCGTGTATGTTATTTATTTCTGAAATTAAATGTAATATCGAGAAATTAATTTTAGCTAGAAATAATTTTTGAAGAAATAAAATTAGAACATTTTTGAAGAAATAAAAAATAATATTGATCCAGGATAAATTTAATATTTACGAAAATTTATTTAATTACCTTTAAAATAAATAAGTTATTTAGACAATAATACTTTAAAAAAATAATTAAATTTGATAAACCACTTTCAACAAATTGAATTCGATTTTAAATAAATAATAAACTTTGATTTTTAAAACCAAGTAAGATGTAACGGACAATTATTAGATTTTAAGAAGAATTTTCCATTAAATGTATACAAATCTATTCATCAAATTAAAAATATGTTCTTATTCATTTGCTTGTCTTTATGCATTTAAATTTTATTTCTATCTTTATTCAATTATTACTTTAAAATATTGTTATAACATTTACAAAAATAAAATCTATTTCTTATAAAATACTAAATATTTTTTAAAACAAAAGTTTAATATTCGAAGAAAATGATTTTAAAATCTATTTTAATATCTGCTTCCTTTTTCATTATAGTAAAAATAGCTAAAGCAATTATGTTAGTAAAATAATTTAATGACATTGAATTAAATTTATTCAAATGATAATATTTCAATGATATTAAACTTTAATAGCAACTTAAAATAGTGAATTCATTAATGGAAACTGAATTTTCTAAAAATACTTTTAAAAATACTAATGCACTTCTCTCAAAGTTAAACTAAAGAAATGAAAAATAACTGTAAAAGAAGTCATGACACAAAATGTTATAATATATATATATATATATTACATAGTTTACTACATCATTGCTAATTAGATTGGTTTTCATTGTTAGGTTGATTTCATTGTTATTAGTTCATATGTGTTTTAACGTAAGAATGTAAAAGTGTTATATTTTTATATTTTAATAAGCTTCGTTGTTTGAATTTTAATATTTTTGATAAAAGTATTTTCATTATTAAAGTATATTTTATTAGAAGTAATAAATATTGCGATAATTTACTTGTATATATTTTTCTGTTTAAGTTGGCTTAAATAATTTCTAATTTATTTTTAAGAATATTTATTGGCATATTTTAAGCTTGATATTTTTGAATTCGTATTTTTTATATTTCAATATCATGTAAAGTAATTGAATTAATCATGAAACATAAATGAATATAAAAAAAAATTTTTTTTAATTAATTTTTTTTATGACAATTTAATATTTTTTGAAAGCTTGAAAATAAAAATAATGAAAGAAATTGCAATCAGTAAAATGATTGCACTGGATAAAAGTCTTTGTAACTATTGCTACTTATTGTTTTAAAAATAATCTTATTTAAAATTACACTTTTTTCATATTATCCTTTGAAAATTTATTTTAAACTATATAAAAATGTAACTAACGATTCAATTTATAACTCAAGCATCCTAAATTAAGTTAAAAATAATCATTGTAAATAGTTTGAGTCTTTTCAACGTATCTACATTAAAGATTTATCCCGTATTTGAAAAATCCTTCCTTTCAACTAAGATTAAGATGTGGTTAATTCTCTTAATCTTTTCTTACAACTGGGAGTTAGTTTCTTACTGCCATAAATTTAACGCATAATATCGGGGATTAAGCCAAACTTTTAAGTATTACGCACTTCACGCGTGGAAAAGTCATTTCAGGTGTTCTAGAACGGCATATTTTAATTCAAAGTTAAAAACATATGTGAGTGAATAAACTATTTCAAACAGATAAGACTTAAAAGAGCACAAATTATTTCTGTGATTCACCACTGTAAATAATTGTAAGCTTTATTAAGAAAGAAATTGTAAAGATTATTTTAAAATTTCCAATAGAAACAGAAAATATATTCTTAATTTTGGTATATAATTACTTTATTTTGCAATTTGAGAAATGATTAAAAATGAAACGAGATTATATATATCACAAGAATTTTTTTAATTTAATCTGTAAGTCTAAAGTGTTTCTTCTTTTACAATTATAATCCAGTAAAACTTACTATTCCTATATATAAGATACTTGTAATTATATTTTTATATTATAACCTTATATATACTCACTATGGAATTCATTTTTGTATTACTTGCTAAGAGAAATTGACATGGAATGGATGCAGTTTTATATATATTAAAAATTTACATTATTATTTATGAATATTATTTCATATAGAAAAGCATAATGATGTAAATTGTAATTATATGAAAAAAGAAGTATTTTTTGTTGAATTATGCTTTTTTTAAAAATGCATTTATATATTTTAAGGTAGCTATTAAATAATCAATTTAAATTTGAGTAATTTAATTAATAACAAAAATGGATAAAAATGACTTCAAGAAATCAAATCAAGTAACTTGCAATTTATACTTCATTTTTAAATCAGCAACAATTAATTACAAAAAATTTAATTAAAATGGGTATAATAAGTTTATTTTTCCTCATTGTTAACAATGTCTCCTGATTTATGCGTTATTAAGGTGCATTTCTTCAAAGGTTGATTTCAACTTACTTGTGGAAAAATTTATTAATTTAGGCAGCAAATATTTATCATGAATTTATGCTTAGTTTTTATTCATAATCAATGATATAATACTAGTTTAAATTATTGAAAAAATTAATCAAATACTTTTTAATGAAAGATGCATTGTCTATGAGACAGAAGTGAAGCATCTTCCTCCTAATGTTGTTATCACCAGCTTGAAAAAATCACTGTCTAAATGTGTTTAAATGTAAAAACAAGCATTCCAGTAAAAAAAAAATTACAGCGTAGCCATTGAAAATTATTGTTTTAATGGTGCGTATAAATAAGTAGATACAAAAATTTATTATTTATAACTACAGTGTAAAATTTCTTAGAAGCGTTTGAAAAATATGGATTATCTCAAGTAAAATGTTCATTTCATGCTTGTAATTAATTATTTCTAGATAAGCTAATAAGCTTTTTTTTGTATGTTTATTCATCTATTACTTTCTTCTTTAAATGAAAATATCATTAATAAATAATAAAGTATATGGGATTTTATCTTTATTTTTTTGTGTAATTAATAAAATATTCCATTCGATCTTATTTATATTTTGATTACCTTTTCCATTTTTTTCTGATTTGCATTAAAGCAAGGGATTGCTTAATCATAATAAATATTTTCTGTATGCATAATTTCGTTCTAAATACTAATAAAAATTCTTTGTGAAGAGATAGCATACTTTTATTATTAGAAAAAGGCAATAAAAATCATGAATATAAGAAAACACGTGTTTTCCATCAGTTACTTTCGATAACAATATGGATTTTATTTTTTTATTTGTGAAAATAGTCTAGAAATCTTGAAGAATTTGAAAATGTTTATTAGTATTACAGAAGAAGATTCTTTGTGTAAAATATTTTATAATGACTTCACATTTTCATTCAGTGAGATTTCTTTTGAAAATACGTCTTAAAAATTGCACATAAGAGTATGTAGTAACTAAATTAAGTTTTTATGATGATAAAATATGCAAGAAATATTAATCATTAAAATATTAAAAATACTATTATTTATAAAAATTACTGAAATGGAATTATTTCAATCAGTATTAGAAGTATTAACAATGAGTAGTTTCTTACTATTTCAGTTACAAAATCTAAAAATGTTTTCCATTTGATTAGGGCATGTTATTAATGAAATTCCTATTACAGCTAAATTAATTTATATAATATTTATTGCTTTTCTTATTTAAATAATTTTAAATTAAATCTATACACGATTAAATTTCACCTAAAAATTAAAAAAATGCACTTTGATATTTTGTATTTTAGTGCTAGTAAGGGAAAATAATGTAAAAATAAAAAACTTAACAAGAAATTTCTAGACACCATATTGCAAACACTCCAGGTTTTCTGAATGTAACGATAACATAAGGGAAATTCAGTAATCATGGATAAATTCGATACATTTTTATTTGAGTTAACAAATTTTATCTAAATTATCTGAAACAATAAAACTATCGCTTTAATCCAAACTAAATGCTTCAAAATCTTGTATGCAAATGTTTGTATTTTTAGTTACTATATAAGTACTATGAAAATAATATTTAATATGAACGTGAAAATATAAAATTAATCCAATAATATTCTTGTTCGTTATTTAAAAAATAAAGTGTTAAAATTCAGCAAAAGTAGATTTAATTTTATTACTTGTGACTGATCATGAAATTAACTTTTCGTTTAGAAAATAATGAATTTAAAAAAAAGATTTAAAGAAGTTACAGCAATGTGCTTTTCATGAAATATAACTGCATATGTTTGTAAATAATTATTATACTGAATTAAAATAAATTATTTTAATGATTAACTTCATATTATATTAGAACTTAAACTATCATTCAAATTACATTTATTTTACTACTTTTTAAATATAAATCCGTAGTTTCCTAATTTATTCGTATAAACTGAATTTAAAGGAACTTTTATGTTAAAAATGTCAACCTTTTCAAACTACGTATCTCCACAATTCCAGAAAAAATCATTCCAGTTTCAGAAAATTCATCCTGTGGGAATAATATGGATAAGGTCGTTGCTTATCCAATAGCATCTGGCAATATCGGGAACTATTTTTCAGAGTAACTGAAACCACTTTTCAGGGTTGAATTCTAGTTCACTTAAGGGAAAGTGCTAAAGTTCTGTTTTTTTAACTCGAAGGAAAATCAGTAGTTCTAAATTATAGATAATATATATCTGTATTCCTTAAAATAACCATTTTTATATTTTTATATAATCAATTATTATTTAAAAATATTAATAGAAAAACAGAGTTTGGTATGAAGAGTTTTGACATTTGACATGTAAAAAAGTCAAATCCACAAATTTGATCAATTAATTACTTAATAACATATAAGTCAAAAAATGATCCCTACATAAATGATAAAATTAACATTAATAATGCAAAATCATAATAAGCTTTGAATTTGTCTATATTTCAATCCAAAACATTATTATTAAAATTATTTCATTTTAAAACCTTAAACATTCTTCCATATTACTTGATTATTATTGTAGACATTATATATGTAATTAAAATCATAAAATCATTATTTGGAATTTTAAGTTTTATATCGTTTGTTAAAAAATAAAATGATATTTCTTTTAAAAATTTTAACATTTTAAGTGATTTTTGAATATTTTTTGGATAAGTAATTTTAAAAAGACAAAATATGAAAATTGATCATTTTAGATAAATATTAAATTGGTTTTTATTTAAATTTTTTACTGTGACAAATATTTTACAAGCATTTTAAAAATGACGAGCATTTCTAAACAAGTTTTTTCTTAAAAATATGCAAGTTACTATATCTATTATTTTACTTAAGAAAATAATTGATGATGACTTCTGGTATTATATATATCTGGTAAAAGTTGTAAGAAATTGTTTTCAAAACTGACGCGTTTTCTGATAATTGTTAACATTGACTTATTTCATTGAACTGTAAATAAATGAATATTTTAAGCATTAGCTTATCAATGTAGTTCTTGAGTTAAAATGTTATGATAAAATTATTTTATTCTTGCTTATATAAAGTTTGCATGAAATAATTGATTAACGTATGCCATAAGTGTATCTCAAGCCAAAAGTGCTATTACTTAGAAAATTCTAAAGAGAAAATATTAAATGGAATGTATAAGTTATTTCAGATTATTTTCCTCATGATAGTAATAAAATGAATACAATAATAAAAGACATATTTATTAAAAATATATATATATGTAGAGGTGATTGTAATTAATTTTATTAATTTTTTGAATTTTCTTTGAAAATTTCACTAAGCACAAATGGCATCAGTAGTTACTTGGGTAATAGAGTGGTGTTTAGATTTGACTGAGATGCTATTATCTTTTACTACATAAAGTCAGATTTCATTTCAATTTATATGTGAGTTTCCATAAACTTAAGTTTCATCTTATAACCAATGAATAATATTTTTAATTAGAAAATATAATGTTCTGATTATATCATTAATCATATTATAAGTTAATATAATAAAGTCAAATACTTTAATGATATGAGAGCATTTAAAGATGTGTTTTATGCTCGAATTTCGGTAAATGTTTCGATGTATAATGTAGTTGAAACTTTTAATGCTTTTGAAGTTTACTATAATTTTCAATTCCTCGATAAACAAAATAATTTTACACTCACAATGAATAATTAGTTTATTTAAAAGAAAAACTTACACTGTAAAAAAGACTAACTAACATTCAAAATCCTAATTGAATTGAATTTGAATTTTTATTTTCATTAAATAATGTTTTCTCTCACACATTTAAACTTCCATTCAATCTATGCATTTGATAGTTCATTAAAAATCATAAGAATAAATAATCATCTCTATTCATCATTTAACTATAAATTTTTCTGACAATTGCAATAAATAAGAAAATTTATCATAAAAGAAATTAAAATGTAATTATTTTGGGAAGCAAATTTGTATAAAAGAAAATTACTTCACTTATTCTTCTGTAATGTTTATAATTTGCTGAAAATACTTAATAAATCAACTTCAAATCTATATTTAATTAAATTAAATTAATTATTTAGGAAATGTTTTATTAATTTAGAGACAGGAAACAACAACTATGAAACTGGTCGAATTTGTGATAAATTTATGAAATCACACTTAAAAAGAAATATAAAAGTAATGACAATATTATACTTTTTTCTTTCTAAACTTTCTTATTTGTACTTTGGAATATTTAGCATTAAAAATATATATTTTGTTACATCCCGTAAAGTTAAGCAATTGATTTCTTTTGCAGTTTGATAGATATTTTGAGAGACTGGTCCTTTTACATTGTAATTGAGAACCACACATTTTAATTTTTAAATTTTATAGAAATATCTGAGTTATGTACGTCAGGCACTATGAATGAAAATATTTGTATGATAGATACAATATATTAACTTCATGCAAAATTATTATAAAATTTTTACATAGAAAAATTCAGCTGGATTTTTAATAGCTCATGAAAATAAATATTTTAATATAAATTATTTCATTTTAAGATAGCAATATTGGTTGTCATTATTTAGATAATATAATTACATTAATATTGATGTTTATAAGAATCTTGATTTATTTAAAACAACATATAATAGATTATCAGTTCATTTTTAGGAAAATAGATAAAAATTGAGGAATTAGATTTTGCGGACACATTCTAAAAGTTTTACCTTATATGTATTTCCTAAAATTTGAGAAGAATATTTCCCCTAACATTTGAGATAGAAAGTAGAAATGTGCTTATATTTGGGTCAAAAACTCGATGATTGCTGTTCAAGTAAAAAGCTATTTCCTAATATTTACTTTAGGGCTTCCACAAAGATATGAAGTGCAGTATAAGATGGCGGTATGATTTATGTAGTGATGTGTGAAAGAGGACCGTCGTATGGATTCACATTTTATATGTGATTCCCAACTTACTTAAATTCTTAAGAGATATTTTTGGCTATATTTACTTTATATGAATTTCTTCAAAGTACCTGATTTGTAAATGCTTCTTATTCCAAAATTCATAGGGATTGAGAAAAACTACATAATTCAAAACTGTTTTCACTATTAAATATTGGCTTACGGTTTAGTAGGAGTTTTAAAATATATTTATAGTAAAGGAATTTTTCACAATATTTATTAAAGAATACTATTAATATTTGAAATATATAAATGTTTGCTACCAAAAATAAAATACAAAGTTTAGGTTGGACACTTTATTTGTTAATGCCTCCACCTATGAATTATTTATTTACTTCATAAAATATTTAGAATTTATAATAGTTTAACATTTTGTAACTATAATAGTTTGCATTTTGTTAATATAAGGTACATATTAGTTTGCTTTTTGTAAATATAATTATTCTAGAACTTATTTTCTTGTCAAGGACTAGTTATAATGCAAAACGTTTGTCTTATTTAATAATAAAACTTTGATTTTTTGTTATTTGTAACATAAAGTAAAAGGTTTTCATTGTTATATTTTGAAACATTCATAAACGTTATTTAATTCTTTGTTAACTAATACATTAAGTTTGCATGATTTTTATCTTATGTTCATTTAAAAAAATTGACTTCTAACTTCATTTCTAAAATGGATATTTTTGAAACGAAACTAATAATGGTAAACTATGGGTATAATATAAATATAAATACATCATTACAAACTAATAAATGAATGTGCAAGTTATTAAGTGGAACTAAATGATTTTGTATAAATGTGTCTTAGAAAAAATAGATTCTTATAGAAAGAAATTAAATATGCATATCTGAATTTAAAATAATATTTACTTGTGAAAAATTACTTTAGATGAAAATATTTCTTTCTATTTTATTGACAAAATTCTTTGTGGTTTAAAAATAATTCTTTATTAAAATATAAGAGATTTCTTCGTCAGTGATATCATAAGGTAATAAAAATGCTATTAACAAAAAATTTAACTCATTTAAACTATTAACTAATTCAGTACAATAGAATTATAATGTATTTCATTACGTTAAATAAAGTATTGTATGTATTTATTTTAGGTTTGGTTATTATAAATTAAATTAAAAATAATAAAATATATCAATAAACAATGCAAAAATGTTTTCAAATTTTAAAACCATCTTCCCTAAGTTTTCTATCGTTATTAAATCGTTTTTGAGCTTAACTTGTTAAAGGTTCTGAATATAGGAGAGAACTGAGTTGCCATCATTCTGACATTTATATAGTTAATAATGAATGATCTGTCAATAGCAGATTTAACCTCTTGAATAATAGCATAATCTTAAGATATAAAAAGTATGCTTATATTTAAACGCACACATGTAAAGCTGAATTTATCGACACAATAAAAAAGAAAAATGGTCAGTGACAATGCAGAATTGAAATACACACCCGATTGGAAATCTTAGTAAACATCAATTCATTAGAGTACGATGGCTATTTCCAGAGAAAGTTTTATTACTCAAAATTAAAGTTAAAATAATATAAGGGCTTATGCCAGCTTGGCTGATTGAACACCCTCAAGTGATGTTCTAGAATGTTAAAATTGAATGGCTTATATTGCTGTTATTGCTAAAAACAGACAAACCTATTTGCCTGTTTTAATGACCGCTTCTCTCAATTTGAATGGATGAACGAATAATGGTATTTTATAATAATGGTGAATAATAGTATTTTATAATACTGGAGAATAATGGTATTTTATAATAATGGAAATGAATAATAGGAACATTCTATTTTACATTTCAAAATTGATTTATGATGAGGATTACAGCTGGAGAGATTTTTACTTATTAAATATTGTTTAAATATTCTATCCGTAAAATTAAATAGAATTGAGAGTCTTTATTCCATTAGTTGAGTATGGTACTTCTATTATTGAGATTGGTAAGAATTTTGTCAGTACATTTTATGACTAAGTATAGGCCATGTAAAGGAGATTAGAGACAACTTCAGCAACTACTTCAGTTCTCACAAACACGTGACTGCATGTTAATTTCAATAGAAAAAAAATCACCAAGTAATTTGAAAACTGTGCCGTAAAGCATGTTTCCACTTGAAAAGGAGAGGCCATCTTCATTTACAGTTCTCAAAGTACGAAGAATTAGAGGGACCACTTCGACCCATCATTCAGTGGCATAAGATTTAATAGATGGTTTCCAATGGACATGAGAGCATTCTACCACAGAATGTAGTCTACAGATGATAATCTGTAGTGCGAGTTATATGATTACTGAAAAACAAAAAATCTTTGTGACACTGGAAGTGGATGGAATATGTCAATATAAGCATGCGCGTATCTATAAGAAGTTATAATTTAGTTTCCTACAGGGAATTTCGAATACCATTGGATTTATATTCTTGGACACAAATTCGACATTGCAGAGTATGTATTTATTGAAGGAAGACTAAATAATTATTTGTTTAATGAGATGAATTGTTGGATGGATACCTGGATGTGATAAATTGTGAAACTTAGAATAAAAAAATCATCAGTAGTGCAACATTAGTAGAAGTTGCGTCATTAGTGCAACATTAGTATATTAGCAAAGTATAATATATTCAGAGAATACTATGTTTTTGAAAATTAAGTCAATATTATTTCAAGAATATCAAGTTCTGGATTAGATTGTTGGGCTGCAGGAAGTTCACTTCATTTCATTTCCCCAACGCATAAGAAAATCATCATACTCCGTGACACTAGAAGTTATAAACTGACTGATGTATTGTAAATAATGGTTTTCGCAAGGCAAATAAAATCATCGGATGTTTAATGAAAAGCTAAAGTCATGTGTTTATTATAAATAATATCTACAAACTGTCTTATTTCTAACATATAATCGAAGTACCACATGGCATAAAAAAGGTTCAAATAGTTCTCTGTCATACGTGCAGTTTTTTCCTTCAATAAGAGTAGACATTAGGCAAAAGAATGAAAAAGTTTCAAGTAGAACATTTTTTTAACTGTTGGAGGACTGAATTGATACGGATATCAGACACATCCATGAGTAAAAAGCTGGGCCTGTAGTTTCAATGTGGACCTTAACACTTAAGTTTTGGTGGTAAAAGTCAACTTATTAGTTCAAATTCTTGAGTACAGTGAAAAGAGTTTTTAATAAGAGGCATTATCTGCAATATTTGTTAAACGTAAAAAGAAAACTAAAAAATGTCTACTTCTATACTAGTATAAGTTGAAAAAACAATTAATTTCTAATTTTTAAATCAACAACTTGAAGAAGAGAAGAAAGTCGGCTCCAAATATTGGTTGATTAATGACAGTTGAGTTGAACTTAGATCTTTTCTTCTTATGAACAATTGTTTCACTCAAAAACATTACAGTAAATTATTTTAATAAAACTAACCTTTACGGAAATATTCAGTATTAAAACAATCACTAGTTAGAAACAAATTTATTTTTTAATTTATGTAATTTAAATAATTATTCACAATATTTTCATCACAATAATTTGGTTGGAAAATTCTTAAAATCTTAAAATATACTTGTGCACATAGTTTAAAAGATAATTACCAAATTAGAAAGATCGCCAAGAATAATTGCCCACATGTTTACGGAAAATTTCAATTGGTGTCTATTATGGGTTGTACAGTAGGGATTGTTTTTAAAAAAAAAAAAAAAAACATGTTGATTGAGTGTATTGAAACTCTGATGAATGTAGCCTCATCAATTTATAATGCAGGAAATTGTAAATTGTTATTCTTCATCTCCACCATCCACTGCACAAATTCTGCCCCACAGGGATAAACATCTGTCAATGAGAAGGTTGCACTTTTTACAGGTGGTAGAAGTGCATGCGTTCCTCGAATAAAATAAGCCACACCAATGATTGGGAAGTACCCATTTCGTAAGCAACCACTCGCGTACTTGTGGAAAGAGTCAAAACTCGTTTCTAGTCAAAACTTGTTTTTTCACTTCTGGTGTTCGTGTATTTCACGAACGTCTTGCTATGCTGTTTGAGATTGTAAACGAACTACTTTCTCACAGTCGTTGATCAACACTGGAAAACTCGGATTATGTTGCTCGATTTTTAAAGAACAATGTCTACTCTGTGATTGACTTTCTCTAATAACGAATAAGGATAAACTGCTTCTTCTGTGTGGAAATTTACGCATGGAAAATTCGTGAAATGATGCGTTTCTACTTTCCTCTTTTCTGCTTCTCAGATCAGATTGGTATGCAACCATATGTTCTTATGGAATAATTGTTTGCATGGATGATTATCACACCTTACTTTGTAAAACAACAATTTGGAATGATCCTGTGTGTGTATATATATATATATATATATATATATATATATATATATATATATATATATATATAAGACGCTACGCAACAGCATGAAATCATTTTAATACTTGCTGCTTCCACAGTGATCCTGGTGGTCAAGTGTTATAAGAAGAGCAGATGAAGACGTATTTGAACTTTGATGGTTCCAAAACCAATAATGTTGTTATCATAACCCTTTGTCATCTGTAAATATCTTTAAGTTTAATATACTATACTTAAAATGTCAATTAGTTGCAATATTTAGTTATTAAATTACCCTCCCCCCATATATATATATATGGTATAATAAATATCAAAAAATAAAATGTATAGAAAAAGCAAATATAATATCAATCAATAAATATTTCAGGCAATCATACCAGTGCAAAAGCAGCAATTCAGTGAAATGCCGATATAAATTAAGTAAGATGTATTTAAAAGATCAAAACAATACAAAGAAGCAACTATAAAATTTAATATCAATAAAATAAAATAAAGAAAACAATAAAATATAATATAAATATAAATTATATTTATATTATATTACTTTGTTTTTCTTTGTTTTCTCTTGATCTTTTAAATACATCTTACTTAATATATACATACATACATACATATATATATCCTTAAATACATATTAGATTTTCAAGATAAATAATTTGAAAGACAAATGTTCAAAGTAAATTAAAAGTACATTACATATATTAGTATTTCATTCATTGTCGCAAAAACCTAATAAAGTTTGTATTCTCATTTTATAATTAATCAACGTCTGTATATTTGGTTGTTTATTTACAGAAAAAATATTTATTGAAAATTTGGTGAGGGCAATATAATATTTAGTAATTTTCTTAAGCATAAACATATTAAGATAATAAGATATTTTATAATATATTGACTAAAATGCTAATCAATTCTTTGACAAAACATTACATTGCACAGAAAAGGACAATAGAAATAATACTAAAACTTATTACTTTCTTAGGTTATATCATAATCTCAACAAAATAGTGTCCAGATTCATTTAATGTTGTATACTGGAATCAGTTTGTATATTAAATCGTATTTTATAATTTTTAAAGCATTTACAGTTTTAGTTATTAAAATATTTCATACAAATAAGTGAATTATACTGTCGCAATTAGTTCATAAACAAAGCAATATAGTAAAAATAATCGTTGATAAAGACAATTCTAATTTAAATAAATGTAATAAGTTTTCTGTGTTTAAAAATTTAAAATGAAATATGTTCGTCCTAACGTTCAGCTTGAAAAATCAATGTAGTGGGTAAATAGAAAAAATCCCACATGTTTATTAAAATAAAACATATTTCAGTAAAGCTAAATCTTGAAATACCTGTTTATTCAATGAATAACAAAACTGAATGTATATTTCTGATAATTTTATATTTTACTCAACATTTAATTAACAATTATTAACAATGATTTAACCTGCGAATGTTTTTATCACTATTATTGATAAATAAAATTTATAATTCTTCAGAAATTTTAAAATTTATTTGTTTAGATAAATAATTTTATTATCAAATTAGCTAATAATAAAAACATTTATTATATAATTACATCAGATTCATCAAATACATGATTTACAGATAAATAAATTTTTGAAATGTGTGTCTTGTAGCTTTATTTTAATTTTATAGTTTACTATTTTTAGAATTTACTAAAACTGTTGTCAGATTTTTTTTAGATTAATTTAAAGAATGAAAGGAAAATCAATTAATCGAATTTATAATTTTTTTTTTAACTGGAAACATTACATTTGTTTTTCAAGAAAAGAGAATTTTATTTTACTATTTACATTAAGCGATGCAAAAATGACTGAGACAAATAAATGACATTCCTATTTAAATATTTTTTGTCTTATCAGCAAAGTAGAATATAAAGATTTTTATTTAAAATTTAATATAATTTATGCATGTGTAGTGACTTTTATGTAAAAAGTATTTTAACTTAAAAATAATATCTAATTGGAATATCAGTTATTAAAGTTTAAGTTATGCAAAAATGCAAACAGATACTAATAATATATAATTTAGTAATGTTCACAAGATCAAAGAATTTTATTTTTGCTGTTTAAGGGTTTTCATGATTAATTTTCTACTAAATCAAATATTTATTTAACTAGAACGAATCGACAAAATTTTAAAAATAATTACGCATATTCCATTGGGGTCAAACTGACGAATATCATAAAATATTGGAATATATTCTTGAAACAATTTCAGCCGCATTGTGTTAATGTAAGCTTGGATACCAGCATATTTTACTTCTGAATGTAAAATCCAAAAGATTTCAAAATTTAAGTTTTACTTTTGTGTATTCTAAAAATTAATGTAATTCTGAAACCTTTTAAATCATAACTTTCAAAGGAAAATTAATTAAGAACTTTTAAAATATTTCTAAGGGAAATAAGTTTAAAACATGATTTGTTGAATGGATTTCCTATCAAAATATCCGTTTCTAAAAAATAATTAGGTATACATCTCCTATTTTTAAAAGGAAATATATTTATAAAACATACTGCACAAATTTAAATTAAAACATAAATTGAAAAGTTTTATACTATTTCAATAAAGGTAGGATAATTAATTTTCAGTAAAATTAAATTTAAGAACTAATTTATTCATACGATTTAAGCAATTTAGATAGATATCTAAACTGATAAATTTACAGATTGTGAAACATATTGCATGGCTTCCTTTAATATTAATAATAATTATGAAAAAGTAAGTTAAAATAAATAAAATTAATGAAACACATTTCCATATCTACGGAATAATTATATGGAGGCTTTTAATATAACGTGTCGTCCTATAATTTGTTGTACAGCAGCTGCTAAAAGTAATATCATATTACTCTAATTCATGATTACAACAGTGTTTCTTCCACGTCTTTAGAGCCTTAACTTCCTTCTGCCTAAAAATTTATTGCTTATTGCAGAGCCTGAATTGTATGGTATAAGTTTTGGAGTTAGCATTATTTTCTGCTCTTTCAGGAAAGTTCGTAAAGTATCCTAATTTATTATAGAGAAATATTGTTTTAAGAAATTAATTTTGTTGCCTCCAAAATCACCTATTTAAACGTGAAGAATAGGTAATTGTTTTTTTATGAGCATCTCTAAACTGAAAATAAATTCTCTTCTCACTGTATTTTAGTTGAAAGTTATTGGCAACGGCTAGGAAAGTGTTGAATAATAGCCTGTTACTTACTTTGAAAATTACTAGTAAAATGGAAACTTCAACCATAATTTAAGAACTTTGTAATAAATTAATATAAACAATGCTTAGATTATAAAGTGATACGCATGAAAGTCAGAGTGTTATAACACTGCTTTAATTTTATTCAGTAAAATAATATTTTTTCACTCCTTGTCAAAATAGTGTTTACTTTCTGTTCATAGAACTGAATATTCCATAACCAATGATTTTAAAAGAATTCTGAATAATTGAAAATGATTTTGATGATTGTCAGAATATTTTAGCAAGATGCTGAACTGCGAGTAATAGTTCTGAACATACATCTTTAATTTCAAACTTTGTTTATTTAAGAATTAAATTATGATTCAATATTGAAATCATGATTGATTCGCGGAAAATACTGTAGTTAACATTTTAAATTTTAAAATAATTTTTGGTTAATTAATTGAAGCTATTAAAAATCTCTTAAATTATATGGAAATTTAATCATGTACATGAATTTACGTGTAATAAATCTATAGCTTTTAAAAACAATAAGTCTATAAATTTTTAAAATCAAAAAGGATACTTATTTTTATTTTATTTGCATTTTAAAACAAAGAGGTTCTTTTAAATATAATACTTTTTTATTTAAAAATATAAAAAGAAAGCCAAATTTACTCTATTGCATATATATATTGTATTTAATTTAAAAATAATTTACAGATGACAGTGATTCTATAAGAAAAGAAGTTTTAAAATGTATAATACAAAGTGTATTTATATATATATATATTAGTTTGGGGAAAAAGTAATCCATCATTTTTTCGTTAGACGTCTGTAGTGATCGCTATCTCGTGAGGTATCTATCAAACAGTTTCAAATTTATGCTCATTGGAAAGGTGACATTTGACACTAAAACTATTCTCTTGGGGTTTTTTGTTTGATTAATTCAGTTATGAGTACAAGGTTTTAAAAATAGAAGACAACAAACAGAAAATTCGATACATTTTAGTTTTTCTTTTATAATGGTGAAAATGCTAAAAATGCTAAATGGTGACTAAAATTGTGAAAGGTGTTTATCGTCCTATATATGACTGTAACAACCAGTTACGCACAATATTGGTTTTGTCGATTCCGTTTGGGTATTTGGATGCTAAAGATGCACCTCGCATGGATACATCATCGTCGAAAATGTCTATAAAATATCAAAAATTATCAAACTTGACAGCATGTCAGCAGTCGTAGCTTCGTACAAGACCTAAAAATCTACATGAAAATTGTTTTAAACCTTTTTACAAAGCGAATCTGAAAGAAATTACAAAAAGTTCAGGTAAAAATAATGGATTTCTTTTTCCCCAAACTAATATATAAATTTACATATTCGAATACATAATTTACTGACATAAATTACAGACATAATTTTATTAAAATTATCTATTAGAAATCTTAAAAACTTACTACATTAATAAAAACTATTTTCAAAAGAATATAAATCATTACGAAATACAATTTTTCCCACTTTATTCAAATATCTTGTGTGATTTTATGAATAAATTCAAGCAAGATATTTGAATAAGGTGGTGCATTTTTTTTCTTATATAACGTCAAATAATTTTAAGATTTCAATATATAAACAAATATTTTAAGAAATCTATTGTTTATATTATTTAAATTTTACTCTGCAATAATTAAAGATGATATTTTCCTGCTGCTTATCTATTTCTGCAAAACTGTGTCAAATTAAGATTTTCATTCGATTTGTGTGTAAAATTTTGTTTAAAAGAAAAAATAAAGATTATTTAATTCAGGGAAATATGTCTGTATAATTTAGTACAATACAGTTATGAAAAGTTTATTATAATTTTTTTTAACTATCTAGCAAAACTATTTAACTGAAACAATAAGATTAATTTTAAAATAAATACATAAATTATTATAGATGGAATTAATATTATTACATATTATAAATGACAGAATTATATTGAATATGTTTGATTTAGAAAAAAATATAAAAACGGAAAAAACAAACATTTAAAATGAATAAAATGAAAAGTATTGTTTAAAGTTACAATATTTCCACACATTGTATAAATGTCAGAATAATTCAGTTTTCATTAATTAAAAATAATTGCATACTTAGATGATTGACGTTATATAAGAAAAAAATGCACCACCTTATTCAAATATCTTGCTTGAATTTATTTATAAAATCACACAAGATATTTGAATAAAGTGGGAAAAATTGTATTTCGTAATGATTTATATTCTTTTGAAAATAGTTTCTATTAATGTAGTAAGTTTTTAAGATTTCTAATAGATAATTTTAATAAAATTATGTCTGATATGTAATGAAATTAAAAATATCTGTAAAATGGTGATTAATTTCCGAACAACCTCATTATAATACTTAAATTTAAATATTACATGAAGTTCGTGAAATATAAAAATTTACGACTCATTAAAATTACATGGATAACATTTGCAAAAAGCAGTTCAATAAAATTTGCTAAAGGTGTAAAATATTAATGAAAATTCTATACATTAAAAAATATTCTAAAAATGATTAAGATAGCTTTTATTTATGTACAAAAAATGTAGATTTAATTTTTAAAAAGATAGGTAACAGTATAAATTGTATATTACTATATTTCCATCACTATCATTACATATTTCATTCGATGCTTCAATAATAAAATATTTAAAATTATTTTAAAATACCCATTTTCGGAATTATCTTTTAAATTTAGATATCCAAATATTGCAAATTATTTCTATAGTTTTCCTCAAAATTTTCTGAATTTATACATATTTTGCAATGCAATCTGATTATTTTAGACAATATGTGATGTAGAAAAACAAATTAAAATAAGTTTGCTTTTAATTAGTTATTTTTTCTTTAAAGAAAAAAAATTGTAAGTTCCTTATGTATTAGTAGTGAGTATTGACCTAGATTTTAAAAATCTAAATATGCTTCTAAGGCATGGTAAATCTTAAAAACGGTTTAAAACATCTTAATTACTTATCTAGGAATATTTTTTTTATCAGTGCATGCATTTTAATTTATTTCAAATAAAACTGGGGCATAAATTTTCATTCATTATAAATCGGACATTGAATTATAATATTTAAAACTTATAATTATTATTCAATGTCTGATAATTGAAATTGAAAATATATTTAAATGTTATTTTCAATTATAAAACTTAACTTTAATGCCAATATATTGATTTTATGTATCGTTAATTCACTTGAATAGATATAAGTGTGTATTTTTAATGTACGCTTACGTTATGTTGCTAAAATAAGTTAACTGTTGCTAAAATAAGCAAAAAAGTAACTATACTTATAAAAACAAGGTATTTAAAATTTTGTAATCCTAATCAGATTAAAAGCTTTCTAAATTCAACATTTTTTCGAATCTAATCAGATTAAAAGCTTTCTAAATTCAACATCTACTAAAAATTAAAATATTATTTTTTAATTTTACAGGCACTTTTATTAATAAATGTTACTTCTTTGAAGAAACGCTTAATTTTTTGTGCTTTTATTTATTCCAAATTTAAAACTGATTGAAATGTTGCACAAATCAATTTCTATTTTCAAAATTGCATATTCATTGCTTGACGAAGAAATTGGAACTGGAATGCATATGCAGAAAGTGACGAAAATTTATAACAGGACAAGCATAGTTTTCAAATAACAAATGATATTCAAAACAGAGTGAAATATTAATAAATAAAGCAATTATACACAAAAATCAATATTTTTTTGGAATGTTTCGCTAGGGAAACTGTCTTATTTCTTTCAATTATCTGACACAGTTTGTATTCTGAAAATAATGGTGATAATTTAAGAGAGCGACGAAACATTTTCGACTGAGGAGAGACTCCTAGAACAGATAATATCGGAACATCCAGATACTATTCTGAGCATGTTGTTTAGCTCACACTGTTAATGAATTGATGTATAAATTTGTCAATAAATACCATTTGGCCAACCACTAAAAATAGTATCACTAGATACTGTTGAGCTTTTATACTACTATAACGATATCATAGACGATTTAGCTCCAAATATTTTGCCACATTGTTGCATTGCATGTTCTTGATAGTTGTTTCCAGATTAGACTTGTAATTTAGTTGTTGTCAGACTTTTATATGCTGATTTTTATTGCATAAGCAAAATTATATCTCATCTGAAAGATGAGCATCCACCAAATCCAAACTCTTATGTCTCTATCACTGCAAACGGAGGTGTCTTAGGTGTTGTTTTAATGACAATATTTTAAGGAACACCTTACATGTAAGCCTTGATATCGATGGATGAATAAGGGATCTTTTAGATATGCGAGTATCAAGAATACCCCGTGTTTGTCGCAAAATTCGATAAATGAGGTATTTACGGTCAGCAGCATAGATTGTGTAAGAGTCGTCTCATACTTTTGACGTGATTCTGGTGGTTCTGCCACCTTTGAAACGCGTCATCTTCTCTTCATCTCATCATTTTACTACATTCAATGTTCAGTAAACGAGTTTAGGTAATTGTCTTCTGCAGTTCTATTCATTGACTTACCTAGTCTTTTCAGTTAAATTATTTGTAAGTCAGAAGGGCTTGCTTGATCTTCAGCGTTCTAGTTTCACAGTATAAGAAATTTTTCCCCTTCTATAAAAAACAATCTGAAAGAAAATTATTCAGAATGATAGAATAGACCTGTCACATTGAATAAATTGGTGCATTGATGATTGAATTTTATTTTTAAACTAATCTTGTGTGCACTCGTAACTATTTGCTGTAATTTACAAACAAGTTAATGAATATGAGAAAGGGACGCATTTGTTAAACCCAATAATGATAAAAATGTAAATATTTATTTTTATTTTGTAATTTCATAAAAAATTTATAATGAGAAAACATTAAGGTAAGTTAATAACAAGTTAATAAATAATTTATTATTAATTAACTTTAAAATGATATCAGAAATTATATTTTAGAATATGCTAAAAATAATATATCTGTGGGAAAAAAGAAATTTAAAATTTTTCACATTTAATTAAGTATGAATGCTAATGGCATTCTAAAATTCCTAACAGATATACATTACTAAAATATTTCATTTTATAAAATAGATATAAAAATTAACTGCTTTGCTTTTATGAAACGAGTAATGATGTATTTAATTTCTTAAAGACTATGCCATTTAACTAAACTTTATTTTCATTATCTTAACAATATATTTCTCTTGGGTTCATTTTGACATACATGATGGAATGTAAAGTGAGAAACACATTTTCTTCTTTTACACAATTAAAAAAACACAGCATAATGTTTATTTCTTTTTCCCACAGATATATTACTTTAAGTAGATTAGATTTTTTCTTGACAAGAAAAAATGTAGAAATAGGATATCAGAAATCTAAAAAGTATATAATTTGTCAGTTTACTAATATATAGTTTTAACTAGCATTTATTTTTAGTATTAAACTTTTGATTATAATATTTGATTAAAATAATTTTACAGTATATAAGTATTAATGTGTTGAAAAAATGACTAAGAATTTACATATTTCTATTAAGTTTTCATTAATTTTATACACTTCTTAAAGATAATATTTTCAAATCCCCTTTGGAATGTTTAAAAGGATAGAAATAACTAAATAGTGAAAAGCTAATAAATAATAATTTTAATTCTTTTCTATTTATTAGTAATGAGGATATCATTTTTAATTCCTGAAACTTTTTTCTGTAATTTTGATAAATTTATAAACTATTTGTTTTTAAAGTATCTTTTTCAATCAGTCAATCTATCAGTATCAAGTATCAAAGTCTCTTGTTTAAATATCATCTATTTTTGCATTTATGTTCAACTTATAATGTTATATTTATTTTTTACAAAAAAAGAAATATTGTAGAAAAACGTTTTCAAATTTTATGTTATAAGAAAAAAATAACACATACAATGCTAAGATATTGAAGATACATATCTTCCTTTAATAACAGTTTCCAAAATGCTTGTCATTTTTGTAAATTTACTGCTGAAAAAAAGTATACCATGTTTAACATTAGTAAGATTTGCATTTAAAACAATTACAAAGATAACATTGTCATAAGGTTCTGATGATGTCCGTGTTTTGAAAAGATGACCTTGCCTAAAATTTTCAAGCAAAATTCTTGAAGTTTCACGAATCAAAAATGTATAAGCAGAATGAGGAAATCCTTGATATTGTTTAATTTTTTTCAGCATAAATTTTAAAGTTTTCAAAATTTAATTCAAATTATTTCTCAATACAGATCATTTTTATTACCTCAAACTTAATTTTGAAAAAAATATTAAACATTTTGAAAAAAATGTAATGTTTCAACAAGTTATGTAGTTATATACTTATAAAGATATTGAATTCATACATTTTTTATATAGTGTAAACATATTCTATAATATAATAATATAGGAGATACTTAGAATTGTTCTTATAATATGAAATGAAATCAGTTTTTTTTAATTTTATTAAAAGTACTATTAAAAAACAAAAACAACATTTGATATGCAATTAATTTTTTCTAAGCAAATAAAATTCATACATAAATGATATAAGTTTCAAATCCATAGAAAAAATTTAAAAGGATAGGCCAAAAAGTTTCCTTTCTTTTAAAAACTAATTGTTTTAAAAAACAATAATATTTTTTACATGATTAATTAACAAATACATTTCAAATTGATAGGAAACGTATTTCCTTAACAAATTAAATTAAATAGCTTTTCTAAAATTTTTTCATTTAAATAAATGATTGCTAATATTCACCAAAGGAAATTAATTTAATAGATGTGAATGCATATGAAATGCGAAATTGTGGAAACACGTTCTATTATTTAGGAATAGTATGCCTCTTAGATGAATAGACAACATTTTTTGAAGATAAAACTCTCTGTAGTAATTGTGAGATATTTACAATTAATAAGAAGCATTTTAATAAAAATTTAATATATATTGGCTCTTTAATTGTTATAAAAATTGAATGTGACATGTCAATCATCAGTAAATATGAGAGGAGAAGGCTTTAAGAATAGAATAATCATAGTCGCATTTAATTAATGTTAGTTTTCACATCATTGCTGAAAAAATGAAGCAAATCAAAGAAAGTCAATCTCTTATATTTAGATATAATACCATGCTACGAGGAAACTTGCTAAGACAATAAAAATATACAAGCAAGAAAAACTATTTTTCTAGACTTGAAATGTTATAGTTTTGTGTGGCTAAGTTGTTTAAACTGCTTGTATCATGTTTTCAGTAGGGGAATAGACATCAAGTAAAGTGTACATGCTAAAATGGAAATGATAGTGCCATGGAGAGCAATTCTGTTAATAACAAAAAGATTTTAGCACAGTGACACTTTCTAACACAAACACAGAAATGTACTTTGAAACTGCAAGTGAAAGGGTTTGAATTTTTTTCACCTGAGTGGAGAGTAGCTATCTCATTTAACATTAAATGAGATTTTTGGTGCATTTCTTAAAATGAAAAACTCTTTTAAAATTACAATTCCTTTAGTGTGGTTATAGTATTCCTTTTATCGAAATGTCGTAAATATTTGATGGAAATGTGTGTTTGTATATGTTAAAAATAAACTAATTCCTTTGTAGATCTTAAAACCGGTATTACTGACATATATGTAGTTTTCTATTTTAAAAGCATTTATAGTGGTTTACTATCACACTGAGAAATAATTTGCATTAAAATGATCATTGAAGAATTATTTTAGAAAATGTAAGCTTTAACAAAATCTGTGAAACATTAAAAAGTAAATGTTTGGATATATTTTGTTTTCATTAAAAATAGAAATGGACAAAAGGTGATAAAGACAATAAAGCTTAGAAAAATCATTGTTTAGTTAAAAATATACGTAAGTAGTTTTGATTTTTTTCACAACAAGATTGCTATAATAACTATATAACTAAATATTTAAAATTATATAATTTTCCATTTCTCAGAAAATTATAAGATTTTTATAAATACAAACTATATTACAATAAAAAGAATTATTTAAATACAAAAATATTATGTTAACAGATCATTTAAAGTTTGTTATAATTTTAATAACTGATATTTATGAAGCGTTTCTATTACTTTAGTGAAAAGCTATATATCAAGGATCAATTAAAATTCTTTTGAACTATGCTTTCTTCAACAATATTTTTATTGTTCTACTTATTGCATTAAAATAAGGTATGAAAAATTGCATTGAAGTTAAAAGAGTCAATTTAAAATGATCTCAACCTAAACTGATTTGTGAAACTTTATCATTGTTTTCATTCATTTCATATTACATGTGTGTTCTAAAAGTAATGGTTAAATCATTGTCCAGTTTAATTTCTAAAATATGACTACTTTATCTATCTCTGAATATTGTTCTTGGTTACTTTTTAAGCAAATTTATTTCTAAATTATGAATATTTGTTAAAAAAATTATAAAAATAGTTTTTACATATATATTTCATAAATTGATTATTTAATCTTATTGCGAACTATGAAATGTGATATATTTATCATATAATTAATAGTTTCCTTCCTAAGGTCCGGAATGAAATTGCCTAGCTAAATTTAATAATTTAATTATGTACTTATTATAATTTACAATGAACTTTTTTTATTTATGGCAATGTATTTTGCTTATTTAAAAAGGCTTTAAACAATGTTTATTTCTATCCTATCTAACTATAAAATTTTATTACACAAGTAAATAATTATCGGAAGTAATTTTTATATAAAAAAAAGTTTTTTTATATCTATTTAACTGCATCAACATATATATACATTTTATTTTATTAGAATTTAAATAAAATTATGTTATTTCAATAAACTATGAAAAAAATATTACATCCCTTGGTTAAAATATTAATCTATTGTCAACGGTGAAATTTCAAAAGAGTGGAAGATCCCTCCCTGCCACCATTGGTATGCGGGGAAAGACCCAAACTCTTTCTTCAATCTTAAATGTAATAGAGCAGGGCTTCTTAAACTGTGGGTCGCGACCCCCAGGGGGGTCGCAAAGATCTGATACTTTTCAATCATTATAAATAAAATTTTAAAATTAGTATACACACTACGTACAAATATAAATACAAATATAAATCATACAAATTACTATTGTAGTTTTATTAAAACTATTTTTTGAAAAAAGTGGCAATGCAAAACTGTTATGTAGGGCCTATAAATGAAAATATGGAAGAAGCATTTAAAATAATAAATACAACGCGCTCCTCGATTTTCAACTGAATGTTCGACATTGATGTCTGGCCGCCGGCGTCAGTGTTTGCAAGATAACTTAGTGATTATAAATACCCAGACGCCGCGTCGCCTTACAGCTTAAACAAACAATACGGAAGCATAATCAAGCTAGGCTAGGCGAATCGGCATATTATTTTTGTAAAAGAATAATAAAAAAAATTAAGTGAAAGCTTCTTTTTCGGCGTCTTTGTGATACGGTGCCTTTGTGCTGCACACTTTGAACACGCCATGCGTCGGGGTTGATCTGATCGTAATTTGTTGTCATTGCACTGGTAAAGATTCGAGTGTAGTTATTTTTCTGT
>JAPDSC010080366.1:411726-434292 GCA_026290005.1 Latrodectus geometricus
ATATATATATATATCAGAATTATTTATTTATGTGATCTTGATAAATCCTTAACCCCTAGTAAATCACCTAGTTTTTAGAGTATGTTTTAGAAAACTACAAATAATCAAATGAGTAAAAGGAAATGTAATCAAGGTTTTAGAAATAAATGCTAGTATAAACCTGAAATCACCTTTATCTATTAGGTAGATAGCAATAATCATTGAGCTATTTTGTAATAAATGAAAAAATTGCTCATTGCTGTGGTAAGCAAATAGTTGTTATAGTTATGAACGTATGTGTGTCTGGCTGATGAATATGTACAAATATTTACTCATATAAAAGCAGTCTTACAATGTGCATCAATTTTCATTTTAAATGGCCAAAAATAATTATTTTTTATTGGTCATTGGCAAAAACAATCTAATGTAAAGAATCATATGTCTTAATTTTATGTAAATTCTATCAGGATTAAAGGAAAACATAATTCAGTCAGCATTATGAGACATGCTTTACTAAAAGTAATTTAACAAATTGGTTCTGTGAAACCCGTGTGCCTATTTTGAATTATACGTGATTCTTAGATAACCATAGAATTTCAAGGAATTAGATATAAAGCAAAGAATATGAAGGGAATAATTTATACGTTATATAAAACACGTTAACTGTGCTTCGCATTATCTTATGTGTCTTGCGAAATCTAAATTGAAAACATAAATTTAGATTGTTCTTAACACACTTATTACTTCTGTTTGACTTGCAACTGTTACTGTATTCACTTCTTTTCAAATTGCAATGGTAAAATTACTGTGTAAAATGAATTTTATATTTCTACACATTGTGTCATTAATACAAAAATCTCACAGTAATTAATACTAAAAGTTTCTCAATTATGCTGAAAATTACTAGTCCCATTTTCAAAAATTTAAAGTGAAATGTTATTATCTTCCTTTATGAAAGTGATTCATTAAAATATTAGTAAACCTCACTTTTTCAAAGAAAAAATTTGAAAATTTATTAATCCAAGATTAAAAAATTAAGAGTGTCCATATACGTAAAGCATATTTTTAATTTTTTTGATAACATTATATATTTCTTATAAAATCAGAGACTTCTTATCAGGATACAAATATCATGAAACATGGAAGACATGTTAAAGAGATCATAAATTTTATTACTGATTAGTTTTAATCATTGCTAAGTGAAACTTTAGTTCATTATATAAATTAAAAAGCTATAATTACTTTCGTAATTAGGTTCTTTTTTAATTTAAAAATAATTAATTTTCAATATCTAGGATTATTTTAAATTTTGTTAAATTATCTTATAATATAATCCCTAAACTGTTACTGCAAAATGTGTCATAACGTAATTTTTTATTGCACACGTACAGTCAGCAGTTAATTAAAAAAACTATAAATTATTAGTAAAAATATTTCCACATGAATTTGAATAATTAATATGAACATTATTCCACATTATTCAGCATAAGAAAAAATAAATTCTATAATCTTATTATCAAAAGTAATATAAATCATCATTTCATTTGAAATTTTTTTCATTGCTTACACAAATAAAGATTTGTTGCTTCTTTTTGTTTTCTGAAATTTTCTGGATCCATTTTAAAGTAAAACATACAGGAATTATGCAAGTAAACGATTCTAACAAAGATTAATGACTAGAAGTTATCTCTAAAATTAATGTTCATTAATTTCATCAGGGTAAATTTGACACTAATGAGACATTAGATTGTGAAATAGGAACAGAAACTAGATGTTACATTAATAGTTCTGGAAAGAACATTTCCTACTACATAATTTTCATCTTTTTCTTTCTTGGCTATCCAATAAATGAAATAAATCAGTCAGAGCTTACCTTAATGAAACACGTGATTTTTCGGAAGTCAATCTTTTCCTGTTAATGTCAGGAAACAAAGAGTGCTCCACGAATGAGAAAAATGATATTTCAGATTAATCTTCTAGCTTCGCCGCTCAAAGGATAAAATTCCATCAGCTGACTTCTTTAAGAAAAGATAATCCAAAATGATAATTGTTTTATTCTCTTATATTTGACATCTGACACGTTGTAAATAACGTTTCTGTCAAAAATACAGTTTGTAATGCTTTCTCTCATTAGTAATAGAAGATTAATATTATTTCAAACTAATATTTTATTTTACTGAAACTTCTTTTGTTCATCAGCTTTTAAGCGAGCCTCACGTGATAAATGGTGTTGTGAAATGTAACATAACATGCAGAATTTCATGCTGGGAATACAAGAAACGTTCTTTATCCATTTTGTAAAAATTGAATTCAATTTATATAATTATTCAATTTCTAATAATGTGTGATGACTCTCAATTAATTGTTAAAGAAGCTAAATTTAAAAATTATAATTTTGTTCAGAGTTTCTTAAAATATGTAGTTTTACATAGAAATTACTAAATATTTCCCTTTTAAAGTTGACGCATCTACACCCACCAAATGAAAATTTTGAAAGTATAAAAAATGAAAACAATTTTTGTAAAAGAAGAAAATGTATCTTTAAATTATGATCTCATTTTATATTTTTCTGCTTAGAATGAGTCATTAAAATAATATTTGAATGAAACTTTTATTTCGCAAATGATGAATAGTTTTAACACTGAATAAATAAGAGGTTGAATTTCTTTATCATGATTACAATCTGTTCATTGCGAAGTATTAATTTGTGGATTTATAATATATAGTTTTTATGTAAAAAGTTTTATATCGCTCATATACAGGTGGAATACCTGCTTAAACATTAATAATATACTTTCAATTAATGAAAATAACATTGTAAAATTTTACTTAAAAAAGAAAAATACATAATTATTTGGATGACCATGTTCAATTTTCTTATATTTTCTGTCAACATTGCATACATAAGTTTACTGTACAAACTAATATGGGAATTATTATTTTTTGTGAAACAATTAAAATTTTGTTACGCCATTTAGTTTTATACTTTACTGAAGTTGAGTTATTTTTTTTCCATGACTTAACTAAAAATTCTAGCGTAAATGCTTTACCGACTATATTTACATAAGAAACATGTTTGCTGTGAATGAATTTTCGCGAAGAAAATGTATGCATGTTATTTCCCAGCAGAAATAAACTTGTAATAATATGAAGATGATTAAGAAGGATAGTTTAAATATTAATCAAATGTACTAATATAATAATGTGTACTAATATATTAATCAAATATATATTAGTACATATGGTTTTAACGTACTTATGGATATTTTTACATTTGCTTTTTAACGTGAATATTTTAAATATGATGTACTTACTATATCTTTAGAGATAAATATATTCCCTGCCTAAATGTTGAAATTAGAAGCAACATTACTAATTATTATTGGAAATGTCAGTTTATGTTATAGTCTGAATAATAATGTAGTATTCAAAATTAATTCAATCTTTAGAAAAATGTCATTGTCATTGCCCTTAACCTGTTCAAATAACAGATAAAATTGAATAGACGGTTATTTATCATGCAAATTTATATTTTAAGTTAAATTTATGATGAAGGAAAACTATGTATCTATCTAATGTAAAGGATATCAAGCGGCAGAACTCGCATATGAGATGATAAGAACAAATTTATAAATATTCGTTTGAAATTGGTTGTTGAAAGAATTTAATGTTGAAATTGATGTTATTATCATGTTTTAAATATCGTTGTCAAGTAAATCGTTTTACTGACGTAATCATCTTTGCAAATAGAACACTTTAACAATAATGCATGGTAATAGTTTTTTAATAAATTGTAAATAATTGGGGTTTTACACATTTCTTGCGTTTCTTAGAATTTAATTATTCAAGAAAATGCTTTATTGATCTTTATTAATTCCTAATAAATTAAGAAAACAAAGAAAATTTTACAAAGAGAAATTAATTAATGTATTTTTATTTTCATATCTATAAAAATACAGATTTAAGTATAATTAAAAATTAAAATTGTGTTGGAACTACAAGAAATTAATATTCTAACTTCAGAAAAACTATAGCACCTTCACTATCAAGAGAAATTCATTCTTATTTTAAAAAAATCAACCCTGGGGAATATTATGGAGAAAGTTTTTATCTTACTTTTATAAAAAGAGTGAAAATATTTGAAAGCATTTTGTTCAGAATGACTGAAATTGTTTTTTGAGCTTAGAATTTTTTCTTTAAGGACAGTCACAAAAAGACGAGAATTTGTTATAAAAAAATGTTGTTATAAGATTTAAATTATAATTTTTACCTGATGAACACATAAGTCTATAAGTTATAAATAATGCCGTTGGAGGATGTTATACGCCCAGAAACAAAACAAACATCTATTTATAAAGCTCATATATTAAACAACTTAGAAAGTACAAAAGAGATCGTAAATTTATGATACCTGACATACAAACTACGATTATAGCTTCCCGGTACATTTATTCACGGTATGTTTCTCACGCGAGGAAATATTATACAGTTCGTTCAGTCCAAGTCCGTTCAACTCCGATACATACTGAGGAACACATTATCGAGCTGCATTTGGGTGACAGAACTCCACTCAGAAAGCAATGCACTTCGACGATGCGATACAGAGGAAAGAGTTGGTTTTCGGGTAATGATTCGTTAGCCAATCATCATGCCCACATACATTCTATTGAATTCCAGTCTGGTGAGAATGATATCCCATTCATATGGATGAGGTCCCTAGATTGAAGGCAATCGTTGACGATGTTCGAAAGGTGAAGACAGGTGTTACCACCCACAAGCACGAATTCGGCTCCCAAGGCACTCCTAAGCAAATCTACATGTTGCTTAAGAAGGTTTCCTGATAAATTTGGGCTGTAATGGTTAAGATTAAAGTATGCAGATTTATTCTGCAGCATAGTATAATGCTTTTCTAAAGGAACACTCCTGAAGCACTATAGATTTGGCTTACAATGTCTTGGAGGTACTGGGTATCTGGCATTCTCCATACGAATGTCCGACGTGAATTGGAATGTAAGCTAAATGTCGATTCATTAGAAAACACAACAGAAGACCACTGAGACAGAGTCCACATTGCATGTTCTTTACTATAAATAATTGCTGTTGCAGTGAGTTACAGTGAGTGGAAAACATATGACAAGCTTATCAACTTATTGAAATATTGTTGAAGCGTCTATACACTGTTGGTCTAGAAACGGTTGTACCAGAAGCTCTCAATAACTGAGTCTACAGATTCACTTCTGTGCTCTAACTTTTTCTTTTGACTGATACTGAAAAACACTGGTGTTTATTTAACAATGTCACTCTGGGTAACATGTAATCTAAAGTCCACTGACACTTCTTTCATCTAGAGTCGTTAACATAGTCTAAAGATGACACTTTAGGTGGTTCCGAGTACCTCATCTTTTGCATTTTTGTATACCCGCATTCTAGGCTGCCGAATAATCTACCACATAAAACATCATTTACACGCGTACTGTGTGTCATATCTATGCAGTCCTGGGTGCCGTATGAAATGGCGTTGAACCTGTTTCCTTCTTTGCCACAGGTCCTTGAAATTCCACTCTTTCACTCTTGTCATTGTGCCGCACGCTCATGTCATCAGATGCCTTCGTTTAACTTGCAGATAATGTTTGATCATGTTTATGATAATTCTACATAATTTTCCCTATCATACTTATGAATATTAGGTTGGAGAAAAAAAATCCATTATTTTTATGTGAACTTTCTGTAACTTCTTTTGGATTCTTTTTGTAAAAAGGTTTAAAACAACTTTCATATAGATTTTTAGGTCTTGCGCGTTACGACTGCTGACATGCGGTAATCTTCGATCATTTTTGATATTTTATACACATTTTCGACGATGCTGTATCCACATGCGAGGTGCATCGCTAACATCAAAAATACCCGAAAGGAATCAATGAAACAAAAATTGTACGTAACTGGTTGTTACAGTCTTATATAGAACGATAAACACCTTTCACAATTTTAGCCACCCGGCTATCTTTTTCGCCGTTACAAGAAAAAATTCGAAAATGTATCATATTTTCTGTTTGTTGTCTTCCATTTTTAAAACCTTGTACTCGTAACTGAATTAATCAAACAAAATAGCGCAAGAGGATATTTTAGTGTCAAATGTCACCTTTCCAACGAGCATAAATCTGAAATTGTTTGATTGATACCTCACCTGTATCGATCACTACAGACGTCTACCGAAAAAATAATGGATTACTTATCCCCCAACTTAATATATGGTTTATTTATAGAAATATTTAAAAGATTTTCCTTGAAAAAGTTTTGTTTCTGATCTCAAATTTTGATCACTTTCACTTTAATAAAAATTGACAGCACCTTAACCTATAAAAATTAAATTATTATAATGAAATTATTAGCATTATATTTTAATTAAAAATGATTCTAATTATTTGTGAAAATTATTGGTTATTTTTTTCTGCACAAAAATATTTTTGAAAAAAAGAGCAAATTATTTAAAACATTTTAAGAAAACATACATAACACAAATTAAATCTTTAATTAAATTTGCTTTAAAGTGACAGTATTTTAATACACAAGAAATCTTGATGCAATTCTTATCCTACTTCAAACAAAATATATCCCATTATGTGAAGTATTATTGTTATTATTAACGTATGAAAGATGAATTAAAAACATGCACAAAAATTTTTATTAAGTATTTTAGAAAAAATATATTTCATAATATTATTTTACATAAAATATTTGTTAAGTTTTATTGCCTATGCATCTATGTATTGCATTAAGAATAAAATTTTTATTTATTTACAAAAAAATATAAATTGCAAATAAATTCATTTTATTATGTTGGAAATTGTACATTGAAATTAAATTCATTTAAGAATCTAGTTGGAATTTTCAAGAAGAAAACAAAAGTTTAGAAATAAATACCGCAAAAAGAATAATGTAATTATCGATTAATGAATACAAAGTTAGATCATTCTTATTTTTAATAAATACATAAAATCTAATTAATCCACGTTGTCCAGATGAAGAAGCAAAAGGCAAATAATAATGCATTGTTTGAACTTATGTTAGAGTTAAGGATTTCAATCTACACATCAAAAACTTTGATTAGTTCAATTTAAAGGTTTAAGCACATGAATATTATTACTAATATATATATATATATATATATATATATATATATATATATATATATATATATATATATATATATATACAGACAGTGGTTTTAAATTCTATTTTATAATATTGTGTTTTAATAAAAACTGCAGTGACCCATATTTACATGAAAATACTTAGTAAAGTTGACAATTGAATTCTAATTACAAATTTATTTTAAAATATTCAAAATATTATTTGTAAAATTCACTTTAAATGTGTGTGATATTTGGCTTGAGACAACGTTGTTTGAGTTGTTCTTGCCCTACATACCGGTTTTGGCACTTGGATAACAACTTTTGTATTATTTTACGTATACCAAAATTAAACTAAAACATTATTATACATTTTGTACATTTATAAAGTTACTGGATCTTTTATAAAATAAAAAATTGCTTATATTATTTGAAAATTAATTATTATTCACTTATTATTCACAATTCTTTATTTATTATTCACTTATTATTTAAAATATAAGAAAAAATTTGCAAAATGTTTAGCTCAAGTAATGTAGAAATATAATCTTGCAATAAATATTAGTGCATATACTAATATCGTTACTGGTTAATTTAAAATGTTGCGATACTTAATAAATAGGATCAAGACAATCGTAATTTTTTTTTAGAATTTTAAATCCTATTAGTTGTAAAACACGTTATAACGTAAGGCAATTATCATAAATATAGCTACCAATTAGTCATGAAACTCAGGATCAAATAATGGTATTAAGCGTGATTCAATATAATATGTCTGGTGTGCAAGCATGTTTATTTGCTGTTATTTTCTTAAAATTTTAATTACATATTGTTCGAATTATATAAAATAACATGCATGTAAATTGTACACCTGAACGTAAAATCAGTAAGAATTATATTTTGGAAAAATTTCAAAATTCAATTATTTTTTATGGGGAAAATTCTTGTCCAAATATCACACTGTACATGACGATAATAAATGTAAATCTGATGTAATTTTAAATTGTTAATCTAAACTTTCTGATAGAATAACATACTTTATAAGTAATTGACTCACATAATTCGATTAAAATGAATTCGTAATAAAAAAATGGACTCTTTGTAAAATTATTATCATTTTTTTAATTAAAATTTTATTTCTATGAAACTTAATTTATTTTAAGCGAAAGGATTTAACAAACAATGAAAAGATTTTTTTCATATTCTTTTGAGACTTAAAAATCAACTATAAAAGTTGTCAACAAAAAGCTTTCAGAATAGATAAGAAACACGATTTCTCTTATCAAGTAGCCTGTTAGTAGCGATCAATCGAGTTAAGGGAAAGAACAAAAAGATCAGTCACACTCTTCATTTTATGTACAAAAAGACTGGCTTTAACTCTTAAAAGTTTTACAACAAGAAAGAACTTTTACGCTAGTATTTGTTTCTCTTTTTTTACATTGGCTTGAGGATGAAAATTTAATGTGATTTCCTGAGCAAAATAAAGTCTCTTTTGGGCTATTAAAGATGAGATTTCTCAATCTTTTTCAAGGGAGCAAAACATTTTAAGATCACAGTCTCTAAAGATTAAAATATGGCTTTCTATCTATTTCTATCATTTTTCACTTTTTCAAATAGAAAAATTTAAGTTTTGGTAACAATTTTATTAATCATTTTTTAATTAGATGCTTCCTGCATTCACTGGTTTCTATTGATCATGAAATCAAATTGAATCAAGAATAATAATTAAGATTCATATGTGCCACAAACACTAAACAATTTAACTTATGTTAATCATAACTGTAATTAGATTTAACTATTTGAAAGAAAATGAAAATACTCAAGTATCTGAATGTCATTCATTTTTATTTCATAAAATATGCTCCAATTCATAGTTATTTTATTTCATGTAATATGTTAAAGTAACACACGCTTGGGATTATTTAAAAGGCTAATAACTATTACTTGCCAAATAATGAATATTTCTAAATGAAACTTCATATGTGAATTATGTACGATTATTCATACCTAAAATTTTAGAATTACAAATAATATAATTATGATATTTATTTCACATGTGATGCACCCTTTAAAATGACAACCTATATTCAAATAATATAAATTCTTAATTTATTAATAAACTCATTTTAATAGTAAATATAAAAGCGTTTTCCATACAATTAGATTATGACAAAAATCAAATATTTGATATGTATTTAAGCAACATTTTATCTAATTACTTAAAATGTTTAAGAATTTATATCATTGCATTAATATATTTAATGTAATATATTAGCATAAAATATTTTAAAAAGAGGTACTTGATTTATTTCATATTTGTGTATTATAAAAATGTATAACTTCTCAATATAGACAAAATTATTATTTTAATTAATAATATAAACCATTGTATAATAAAATCCGAATTTTTACATCATGCATAATAATTATTAATAAACAAATAAAATTTAAAGTGAAATGAGTTATTTTGAGTTTGTAACATTTAAATAAAATGCTAAATATATTGTCATCAATCAAAATACGTAAATTTTTATTGTTTGATTTGCAAAAAAGAATTCCTATAAATGTACACAATAAAACAAATGACATTGTTGATTGTGTGTAAAAATTAATAGAGTAAATAAATGACAGCAAAAATTTATTTCGGTTGTATTATTTCACAGATTACTCAATGTCCAAGAAATATAACTTTTCATGCTGTAAGATATCAATTCAAAAACAAATAAACAATACCATTTATTTCATATGGAGTGGATCTATCCATCTATCTATGTATGTGTAGGGAAGATACAAATTTCGGTAGTTTCTTGTAAACTCAATGAATCAATTCACTGTATAATTTCAGATTAAACGAATATTCATATGTAAATAGATCATACTAGTAAACTAAAGATTATTAGCTAGTTATTTTCGTTATAATTCAGTTTTTTGTATTTATGCAAGATTATATGTAACCAGGTGTATGTACAAAAATCCTAATAAGTATATTAAGTGAATGATTTAGACAAAATCATAAGAAAACTTCATATTTATTTAACTTATCTAAAGTTTTACAGTCATAAATCATTAGACTTTAATATTTGATTTCCTACTTAAGGAACGAAATTTTAATTCACAAATACTATATTTTTCTTAATATAAAAATCTGAAAAAAATTCATTGCCTGAAGAATATTTAATTTTTATTAAATAAACCTAACTGAAGTTTCAAATTCAGATATTTCAACTTTCATTTATTTGGAAGAAACTAATTGAGTATTTTAAGTTTAAAAAATGTATCAACATGACTTAAAAAAGAGGTTCTATTCAAAATAATCTCAAGGCTTTATAAGTCAAAACTGATGGTAAAAAAAAACTAACAATCAATAGGAAAAGTAAAATGCAGCCAAAAATAAAAGAAACAATAAAGATAAAAAATATGTCGACTCATTTTTATTTTTCTTCAGGCAATTGTTCCAGAAACCAAAATTTTCAAAACTAGTTGGAGAGAATTTCCCAAACAATAAATATTGGCTAGCAAATGGAAAATCTTTGTTTGTGTATGATTTATAACAATCAATAAAGATACTTCAAGGAAATAGTTTTCTGTTTCTTGAAAGAAAATAATTCCTTTTCATTGGAATTTTTGTTCAGAATATGTTCAAAAAAAAAAAAAAAAAATCTTTTATTATGCTATACTGATCATGTAAAGTTACATTTTTAACAACAGAATATTTTTACATAAATGGTTGATTTATTTCCCTTTTAAGTATATTTTCTCTTAAAAACTGCGGTAGAAAGGCTGAATGTGAGACGGTCTATGATTCCTAGATTTCGGCAACAGTTTCTAACAACGGATTCAGCATCTAGGAGTTTTAACCTAGGACAGACAAGCTCTATCACGATTGCAGAGAGGCCATGTTTATCATTATGCGCATGAAGAAATAGAATTGTAACTCAGACTGAACTCAAATATTTTCCCTCTCTGCAAAACCTGGGAGGTTGGTATCCTGATCAATCATCTATAGAAGACTTCATGAACGTGTTCTTTATGCGAAACGACTAATCATTTGCGTTACGCTCGCTCATGTCACGACCTAGTTGGAAGATTTCCAATAGGCTCGTCAACATGTTCACTGGACGCGAGATAAATATAGGGCTGTTCTCTTCTCGGATGAGTCCAAATTTAACCTCGAAAGTGATGGTAGGTGCATTTTCATATGGAGGAAAGATGGAACTTTCTTTTATCCATTAAACATCTGGGAAAGTGGTGCATATGAATGAGGCATCATCTGTATTTGAATTGGTATTTCTTTAGGTGGACACAAAGGCTCACAATCTATTCTCGTGGAAATGTTAATGCTCACAGCTATAGAGGTTGGATGCTTACGTGCACCCTTACATAGAGCAATAGGTAATGTTTTGCGCTACAGGATGATAATGCGAAATCATACAGGATTGGCATCATGGAAGCTTATCTTGAGTAAGAAACAATTGAGTGCATATTGTGAAAAGCTTGATCGCTGCGCATTAACCCAATCGAATATGTTTGGGATGCTTTAGGACTTCATATAGCTACTTTCGATTCCCCTTCTAGACATGCTTTGGAAGAACAATGTGTCACACGTCTTATTCAATTAATAGACCGCATGACAAATTACCTGCTGCTTTCTTTCTTCGAGTGATCATAGCCCATATTAACGACACTTTTCCCATACCAAATTTACACCCTCTATTTGTTCATTGTATACACATGCTAATTTTTGAATTATTGTCTGGTAATTTATTTTTATGCTGTTCTGTACCATCCTATGTGTTATATAATAAGTTTCTCTCTCTCGTTAAATTCCATACACAACTTTTTATCTTATCGTCATTTAGTGATTTTTCCTTAAATTATAATAACGTGTGTCTGCATATTATTTATGTAGATGAAACGTTAACGAAATTTACCTCACTGTCCTTCGAAATACTAACCTTTCATAACTATACACTGCTAAGATCTCCTACATATATCCTGGAAACTTTGCAAGTAGAATCCTGGGAATAGGAAGAAGTCTGGAAGATTGAGATATAGCCAGTAAAATAGATTTTCAATTGTGTATCATCTTTTTTTGCAGAGCAACTGTTTAACAATAATATCTGTGTGAGAATGAGCATTGTCATGAACAAAAGACCATGAACCAGGTTGTGCGTACTGGGGTCATATGCCACATAGATGTTTCACGAAACATGTCAAAATTTAAAAGCAAATTGCATGATTCATTGTCTTTCTCTCAGGTAGAAATTCCTTGTCTATAATGCATTCCTGGTCTATAATGTGTAAACACCTGCCGTTAAACATGCGAAACGTTTTACTTCACTAGTGTTGCGAGATCGGGGCTCTGAATTCACACAAAACACTAACACCCACCCACACACACATATATATATATATATATATATATATATATATATATATATATATATATATATATCATTAACAATATTTTAAAGAGAATGTCCATTTTTTATATAAAAGTATAAACAAATATTAAAATTTCTTAAGTCAAACAAGTTAGTCTGCAATTACTTAGAATATCCAATTTGTTGGTGATCAATTATAGAGATAAGGACAGAAAAGTTTATTGCTTTGTCTAGATAAGTCATCAAAATCTCCAGTAACAACAGAAAAAACTAGAAACGCCTTTTAATTAAAATTATTTTTTCCTACTCTTCTAAATAAACTGTTAGCTTTTTGATTGTGATTTTCTTTTTTCAGATCTTCTTGGGAGCTCGTTTAGATTGAAAATTTAGATTTGTTTTTGTAGAAAATAGAATGACAATTCTATAAGTTCTTGTAACTGTATCTTAATTATTCTTTGATGCATCGATAAAAAATTTGCACATTTGTTTAGGGAAGCATCTATATTGCGTAAAATATTATTTTCATTGTTAATACCAAATAAAAGTGTTTTGATTAAATTATTTTTAAAATAAAATTTTCTTTCAAGGTGTGAAACTTTTTATACATATAAATAGTCATTTAATTTTCACTCTTAAAAATTTAATTTAATTTGGTGTTTAAATAATTATTGACAATATTTAAATGATTAGTAAATTATTTTTATTTCTTTGATGATTCAGAAAGGTAAATATTTGAAAGTTTTTTATTTAACCATTGAAGCTATTTTAAAAGTAACTTATATTTACAGTTCATATTCCAGCTTCTCAAATAGCATTTTTACATCCTTTATTTTATAATTAAATTAACTCTCAGTAAATTGAAATTTTCCTATTTGCCTTAATTAGCTACATTTTATTAATTTAGAAATATAATTATATACATTCTTTGTATTTTAAAATTTTTATAAATATTTTTACACGGAAATAAATTTTTTTCAACAAAAAAAGATTTGTTTGAAAAAATGCAAAAAATATATTTGAACTTATTTTTTATCTCAATTTTAAACTAAGAGGCAATATAAAAGTGGCTTCTTTTTTTATATAACTGTAAAAACTTTTATTTAAATTAAAAATGATTTGTATTTTCTACGGTATTTTTAATAACAAATTATTAACTAATAAATCTATATTACAAAATCTGCCACACCTACCATTGGTATCAAATGCTAAAGAAATTAGCATAGCAAAATGACTGTGGGGTTTGTATAAAATAAAATCCAAATGAACTAATGTAAAGAAATGAGTTATTTATTATACTAATAGAACTCCACAAGAGTAACTGGAATGCTATTTTCTAATTCCATGACCAGTGAATGCTAAACTCATAAGAATCATATATTTCTCAGAATACCACACTTTTGACTTATAGGTTTCAAATAATCTGTATATGAAGAATTTTAAAAACTAAAACTGTCATGATTGATGTTTTTCTAATGTTGCAGTTTTTTTTATTCATTAAAAAATATAGGTTAGATTAGAAAATCTATATCCAAAGAATATAATGGGGAAGTAATGGACATAATGTTAATTAATATGATAAATTTGGTGATTAGATTCAGAAAATATATTCCAAATATTTAAAAAATTAACATAGTTAAAAAAATTCATTTCACTAATTGTTTACTAGATCATTCAGAATACTCATCACAATTACTTAAAGAAATATATTTTCATATTAATTATGAACATTTTATTCACCGATAAATCAAATTAAATTGTTTTGTTGGCTTAACAAAATTATTATTATATTTAAAAAGATATTATTTCATTATAAAGGATATATTTCGATTCAAAATTATCCACAAATTTCTTGTTTAATGTAAGTACAAAAAAATCTTGCATCAGAATAAGAAATTAATATATTAGTATAATATAGTATTTACTTATAATACTGAATATTGTAACTGCATTTTCCTTGTGTAGTATTGTAATACTTAATGATACAATAATAAAAGGCTGTATAATAAAATGTTTCTAATTGTTATATTTGTACGTCCTTAATAAATTTCACACAGCAAGAACAGGAAAAATAAAAACATTTCCTTTTAATCTAATAGTTTCCTTTTTTATAGACAACTCAAATATTGAGAATTTTGGGTGTCAATATATCAATTGAAAAATCTCATACCATTTACGTGACACTTGTTTTTTAGATATTAAAATATACATGGATGAAAAACCATATTATTCATCCATGTGTAAAAATTATAACGATAAACTAACCATGTATCATTTACGCCACTCATTTTTATAATACTCAAATGTTTTTATACAATTATTTATTTCTTTTTAAAGTAATAACGATATTTAGTTTAATTTCATTTTCTCAATGCTAATGTATTCTGTTCATAGATATTTTCATAGTAATTTATCTTAATACTTTAAATGACTTATATAATTTCTCAAAACAGCTTATTAAATATAGCTTCTGTAATCATACAGTATTTTCTTTAAAAATATGGAAATATTAATTGGAAATCTATATGCTGTTTCATTTAAAAAAAATTTAGCTTCATGTAATTTGCTTCAATATTTAATTATTTACGACTCAGATTTAAAAATTACATTTGCTCAGAAAAGCATATTGCCAACTACCAATACATGCGTTTTATACTTCAATATTATATACATATTTGAATTGTATAAGTGCCATATTTTCCTTTACAATTCGCAGCGGTGTATAATCCAATTTTATTTTTTCAGTGAGTAGTCAAAAATATATACTGCTGATATTGTAGGTACCATATAAAATAAAAAATGGTCAGTATGATTAAAATTTAACAAATTGCACAGGAAAAAAATTATTATGAAAAAGATTTGTTCAGGTCCACTTCATATAAATATGCGATAAACTGACATGAAAGCATGAGATGGATCAAGAGCAATAATTCAGAAAAAATTCTTGTAAAAGTTATCGAATTTTAATTTTTATTAACTTTTAAAACAATATTTTCAAAATAAAATACATTTGTTTAATTGATAATTAAATGAAAGAAACGGATTATTTTTCAATTACGCATTGGATACATTTTTCTTTGGTACCACGCATGCTATGTTTTTCAAACCATGCGTGATACAAAAGAAAACATATTACTTTGCGCACTTGTCGCTATTTTTTTTTATTTGCCTACCCTATAGCTTTTAATTTAAGACCTGCTGTGTAACTTAAGCGTATTCCCTTTCATATAACGATATACAATTCTGAATATTTTCAGAACGAAGCAGCTAATTTCAAGACAAAATGATGCTAGCGAATAGCAACTTTAATATCTCCGATGAAATGAATTCCTTCTTCAACGTTATTTATTTTATTTTATTTATTTATTTTATGAAACATAAATGACATTTCTTTCAAAACTTTTATTATTTAAGTTTTGGTGACGGAGAATGCTTTTTATCAGATAATCCGTGGTGGCGTATTATATGCTTTAATCTTTTTTAGCATATAATCCACGGATTAAATGCAGAAAAATGTGGTATAGCATGCTAGAAGACTTTAGTCATATATATGAATGGTTTATCTGGAAATAAAGTCATAAAATATTTGCAAACATCTTCAATAATATTTACTAAAAATAAATTTGATTGAACGTGTAATAAAAAAATACCATTTTATTTTATAAATGCTATCCTCTAAAAAATGCTATCGTCTAAAAAACTGTTTTGTTTATAATTTATTCTTACTGTTTACAATGTGTCTTGAAATGCCATGATAGAGATTTAATGACTAGGAAATGCTCATTAATGCATTCCACTAGATTTATCTTAGGCAGAAAATGTATATAATTGTTTTTATGATATTACAGCAAATAAAAAATAATAAAGAAAACTGAGATATTTTCAGTACATACTTTAAAAAAAAATCTTTTAAATGTTATTCTGTATAAATTCGGATAATTATTTAAGGATTACTTTTGACACAGATTCTACAAACATCATAATTCAAGTCTTATGAAATAGTAATAATAAAATTTTTTTAATTAAAAAAACTCTTTAATGTGGACATATTACAGTTTTTAATCTGAAATGTATGCTTCATTTATCCTTTTAACAACGAGTTGTTTTATTTCTTTAATTATTTGTTTCGGGAAGACAACCGGAACTAATGATTTGCATTTTGCTCTGAGAAAGATAGAAAACCTTAAATGTTATTTAATTTTAGAATTTCATTTTTAATTTCAAAATATTGGATACTATAATATCCATATAACTAAATTTTTATTTTTAGAATCTTTTTGAAATAAAAACGAGCAAATAATGTATGGAATAATTTTAAAGTATTTCTGTGTCATCCTAAACACCATGATACTAATAATATGTAATTGCTAACAACATTTCGAATATATTTTGTTACATAGTATTAATTCACTGCAATGGTTGAAAGCATTAAATATTTTATGCAAGCAAATTCCATTATGCTATAATATATTTTCAGCTCATACTCTCTTTGATCAATCACACATTCATAACAATTACGTGATATTGATCTAAATAATTAGGATATCAGTTACATCACTATTTCCAATAAATCATTCTTATCAATAGAAATGAAGTTAAGGAATGGAAAATATGATAAGCATAATGTAAGAGTTATATGCTCTATTAGATGTGGCACCACTATTTTTTCAGATTACTCTGAAAACATCTAATATTAATGCTGTTTACATTTTGCTAGCTAATACTGGATACTAAAGTCAATAAGACTGAATGTGCAGAAATGCTTTGATAGCGAATAATTTATAGCAGTAAGAAAAAATATTACAAATCTTTCCAGAGAAATACATTTCCTCTAGCTTAAAATAAGAGTAATTTGCAGATCTACACTTACCATTACTGCTCACTGAGTTAGGATAAATTGGAATTATTGTATGATGCATATTTACCAAACAAAATTTTTTGATGAATTTAATGATATTATATAGAAGTGAAAATATATAAAATTTGTACAGGCCTGCATTTTATGATTTTGACATGATTTCTGTAAAACATTATCTAACACAACTTTCATTCTCTTTTTGCTACCATCTTTCTATAAAATACATCTCGAATCATAAGGGTTAATGTTTTGGTATTTGATTTAACTGTTCGTGGATTTGAATCCCTCATCGAAATCATCGGCATCAAACCAAAAAGCAAATTTTAATTAAGCGAAAATACATGAAGTATCATCATGGTATCATCTAAGCAAATTTTTTAGATAAACAAATAAAATAAAATTATCATGAATGTTCTTTAAATTATGAATCGTAATTTAAATATATTTATAGACAATATGAATTGAATTATTATTTTTCCACAGTTAACAATACTCTAAATTGTACACACACACATCTCTCTCTCTCTCTCTCTCTCTCTCTCTCTCTCTCTCTCTATATATATATATATATACAGAATAAAAATTCTGTAATGAATATTTCTAGGATGAAATTGAAATCATTTTAAAATTTTAATGTTTTTTATTAACACATGTATTTATTTGCTTTAATATTTTAAACATGACTTAATTAGCGTGTGTAAAGAAAATTACTATTCAATTGCTATTCTTAAAACAGTTCTTCACATTACTGTAATCATCGAATTTTTGCACAAGACATTTTTATACCGTATTATCTGTACTACATTAAAGGTAGCTATTTTGAATAACAGTTTTAAGTATAACATTCAAAATGTACATAAGTACCAACTAGTATTAAAACTCCAATTAAAATCCCTAATGATTTTATAATTTAAATATTTCAAAAATTTATTTTAATCATTATTTAAACTAATTCTGTAAGATAATTGCGGCATAAGAGAAGTCAGCGGAAAGTTAACTCTAATTAGGGAAAACTTACGAAGTTCCTAGATAAATTAGTTGTTCATTTTAAACTATTAAAATTATTTCCAGAGAAGAAACAATCGTAAATAGCACTTAGTAGCTGTGAGGTTACATTTCAGTACAATACAACAATTGAACATTTAATCAAACTCTTTTTAAACATTAACTTCTCCGTAAATGTGAATGATTGTCATTGTGAAGCAGAATGTACTACCTTCTAAGGGACGAAAGACACCAGGCATTACTGTACGATTGTACTACACGAAATCAGTTCATTATCTCTACTCACTCTAAACTAGAGATGAGAACAAAGACTTCATTGAAGCTGTTTTGAAATAATTACTCTTGATTCATTGGATGAATAGAATTGAAAAGATCTTTTATAATACCATTATGATGTAATGTTGTTTCTCTTACAATGCTCTTTAAAATAATTAACTACATTTTAGAAAACCTTAGGATTGGAATATTGTTTATAATTTCTTCATTATGAAGTATTTTAAATAGTTATTCCAATTACTATTTTCTTAATTTAATAAGATTGTTAATCTTTTGAATTATTGGTTGTTTGATATATTCTTTATACATTTTCTTCTGATACTTAAACTTTTATAATGTTAATTATTCTATTCTAAGAAAAATCATCTTTTTATATTGTCTTAAAGATGTGCATATTATAAATAATGAGTGAGTTACTTTAAAAGATTATAGTTTAAGAAGTAAAATACTGAATTTAAGTAATTTGGTTTAGTATAGTTGCTATTTAAATAAACAATGTTTTATATAAAATGTGTAGCCAAATATTCCCATAATTTAGGATAATAAAATTTATTTTTTTTATGTTTTATCAATTTCTTTAACGGCTTAAGTGTAAAAAATCACAACTACATATTGTCATTAATTTGTTTTGGTTCTTAATAGGCATGAAACTAAATAATTACCAAAATATCTTTCTTGATTATGATTACTTTGAGAAAACGTATTACATTTTAATATTACTGATTTACACCCAAAGAATAGATGATAAGTAATATTTTAAGCCCAAAAATATTATGATATAAGAATTTGCTCTATTGGAGGAATAAATATTTCATTCAATATTATTCTATTATTCAGAATAATTTTGATATTCCTCATAAAATTTAGCTTACTAGAACTTTATTTCTCATTGCAATTCAGTATATTTCAATACAGAGCATTCAAAAGCCCTATCAGTATCCCAATCTTGTAGGTATGATATTAATTTCATCAGTAAATGAGTATAATTTGCGAAGATATCATTTGTTTACTTCTGAAACTTTATGATGTGTCGGATACTAAAAAATGTATTTAAGCAGAAAAATCATCTCAATTTCTTAAATAGTCTACTTTGTCACATGAATTTTGATGTTTAGTGAGAATTTTTCATTAACATCATATTAAAGTTATCTCAAATAAAACAAAGTTTTCACTCGATAAATTATTTAACACAAGTTTTTTAAATTTTCACAAAATTTAATACTGTTAAAGAAAATTTTTAATTTTTCAGCGAGCTACAATTATCAAAATACAACTTTATTTTATTAATTCCTTGAATATTTTACTAACAGTTAAAAGATGTAATATATATTTTTTAGTTAAATAAAAATATAGTTTCAGAAATTATATTTGATATGAGAGTATATGTCAATGTACATTATTGTCTAAATTTTTAAACTCTCATGTTATAAAAATTCAATGATTATAAAAAAAAAGTTATACGTTATAAAGCACTATATTTAATGATGCTCTAAAATAAATTATAATACAAATAAAAAAATTAGAAAATATTTCTGAATTTTTTATTAATCGTATAAATGTGTTTAATTGTGATGTGATTTGGATTGATAAAACGTGAAATAAAATTTCTAGTAAGGCCGCGGTGGCCTGGTTGGTTAGGGCGTAGTTCTCGTTACCAAAAGTAGTTGAGTTGGAACCTCGCCTTAGCCGAAGATTCGCCGTGTTCACTAATGGCGACTGGGGCACGTAAAATAAGTCTCATAGCACTTATTTTACGTGCCCTTGTTCCCATTACAAATTAATACTTCAAGGGGTGGTTGGAGCCAGGCTATGGGTCTTCACTGGTTTCAATCTTTAATTTGGAAGATTCAGATGGTGCTGCCATCTTTGAACTAAAAGTCGTACTTTCACCATCGTATGAGGGTGCTCTATTCAAAAACTAAAGACGCTCTCTCTCTGACATCATTCGCCTACCCTCGGAAGGGTGGGCATGGCGTTGCGAAGTGTCGTCAGTAACAACAACATAAAAATTTCTAGTAGTAAACGGTATTGAAATACTAAACTTATATATATGGAGTAACCAGAAAGGGATTTTAATGGAGAAAGAACAATAGAGAAGTAAAACATCCTACTAAAGAAATAACTTCCTTAAAATTAAAAAAAAAAAATTGCTTATAGTTATTTGTAAAGCAAAAATTACTTTAAAATAATCAATCAATAATAAACAATCTAATGCAAAATTATATATTTTGCAGGAAGAAAAAAATGAAAAGCATTTTTTATAAAATTCCTAAATAAGATCTCGTTGTTGAATTTTAAGATAAACTAGTTTTCATATAACAATTTTTCAGAATTTAAACATAATATCACTAAGTAATGAAATATTAAGTTTTTTTCTAATAAAAATATTTTCTAAGAAGTATATTTATTTTATTAAAATATATATCAAATTACCATAAATAGCTTTTTGAAAAAAATATTTTCGCTTTGCTTAGTTGAAAAGATAAATTTTGAAGTATATTTTTACTTTTTAAACATATTAAATGGGGCTTAAATTGCTCATACATAGAATATATATTAATTAAAAAGCCTTGGATACGTTGGAATTTTGACAAAAGTCCTATTTTTCTTGAAAATTTTATTATAAAGAAACATAAAAAGTTTTTATAGAAGTAAAATAAAAAATAATATATTAGAAAAAGTTTCATTTTCGTTTTTTAATAAAAATGATATATCATATTATTTATCGTTCCTTAAGTTGTATTTAACTATTGAAAATAATCTCGTGCAATAAAACAATTTTTTAGCCGAAAATTGTTTAAACTTCTCATATTTTTAATTTTACTGTTTATTAGAAATCAGAGATAAAATACATTTATTAAGTATTATATTAAATATATATATTATACTTAATAATGTATATTAAACATATTAAACACTTTTATTTAAATACATTTTACATAAACTACTGAAAATTTATAATAATGTTACATATATAATTTGTAAACATATTTTTAGTTTAATAATCATGAAAGATTTTTAAAAGCTTTTATATTTTACCCTGAAGGTAAATATTTGTAATTTTGTAAAGAGGAATTTATGATTGAAAGAACTATTCATTAGTTGATAAAAGAATTTTAAATCAGTGGAGGGAATGAAACAGCTTTCATTCATATAAATAATTAATTAAAAACATACTTTAATGATCATATGATACATTAAATAGATAATAGAATGTATAGGAATTTTGAAACTGACAAAATCGTTCGTTTTTAAAATGAAAGTAATTTTTAAAATCTGATTAAAAATCAGAAATGTAACATATTGCTTGTAGATAGGAAAACATTACAATTTTTAAAAAAATAATTTCTGTGTATTCTATAAATTTGGATTAAGAAAAAGCATAAAAAAATTGTTATAAAATTTGAGTTTACAATTCAATATATTATAAAGGACTGTAACCCAAGCTAGAAATATTTTGGAAAAGACCTACAAAAACAAAAATGAATGTCTTCCTGGCAAAAAAAGGATTCCTTATCCTAAGCCTAAAATCCTTCATTATGAAAGACTATAATAATGTATTATATAATTACGTACATCAGTTCTTTCTTGGAAATTGCACTAAGACTTGCACGGATGTGCAGATTTTAAGAAAACAGTGTTATGACAAATGTTAAAGTGTTAATATTTGTATAAATGTCTTATATATATGCTTAAGTAATAGTTTTGTTGTGTTATTAAAGTTTGATTTGTGAAATTGTTGTCCAAGCAACGTTTATTTAGTGGAAATAGTGGTTATCATTGTCGAAAAATTAATTTGCGAAATTTTGAAACATTTCGGTGACAATACGATATAAGTTGCCACATTTTTTACGAAAAAATTTAGTTAATATTCTCAAAGTTTCATGCCGATTGGATCAATACAAACCGAATTACCATAACGTTACAGCAAGAATTT
>JAPDSC010080366.1:438153-494032 GCA_026290005.1 Latrodectus geometricus
ACACACACACACACACACACACACACACACACACACACACACACACATGGTTCCTTTAAGGCAAAAACATCATTATGCTTATGTATTTTTGTTGATTTTCCTTTTAGGGATTTAAATATAAAAGGGAGTAAAATGTTTAATCATTAAACAAACAACAAAATATTATTTTGTTGTTGAACAATTAATTTTAATTAAAAAAGAAATTTTGCCTTTATCTAAACTATTTTTCTGAAATTTGCCTTCCATAAGTTTTATTGTTGCATTGTTATTTTTTTAAAATTTGAGCAAATTTGTTTCCATTGAGAAAATAGTCTTAAAATAAAGAACCGTCACAATAATGAACATGATTTGTTTTACTGCAAATAAAGAAGAAACGTGTGAAAGATATATTTTTAAAAATCAAGCTTGATTTAGGAAAACTAAAACTCTTTTTTCCTTTTAGAAGCTACTTATTTTCTTATTCATTAACTTAAATTTCAAGTGAGTAAATGTGAGGACTACAACGATTAAATTAAGAACTGTGTTCAAACAAGTTTGTTGCTAATACAATTTAACATATTTATTATTTTCTTATTTAATATTTTTACCATAAAAACTTCACATCTGATTTTGAGAGGAGAATTAATGCAATTTGATGTTAAAAATAAAAAAAAATACGACTTTAACTCAATACATGTTTAATGCAATAACTGGAAAAGAAATAATTTTGTATATATATATATATATATATATATATATAAATATAAATCTGTTAATTAATTTATGCAAGTAAATTATAATTTTCTAAGCATTTTCAAATAGAAACGAAAGAAAGAAATTCAAGGAAAATTAGGCAGATAAATATTTTCAAATTTCTTTTAATAAGTATTGTTTACATTAAAATCTTAATGTTTATAATATACTAAAGTTTTATTTTTTTAATTGTTATTCTTATATGTCTGCATTGAATATATTACTCAATATTTTTATCAATAAAGTTATGGAATAGAAACAATGATGTATTTTAATAAATTATATTGCAATTATACACATAAAAATTTATGTTTATAATTTTTCCAAATTTGTATTCATTTTATAGAAATTTATTTCTTTAAAGTATATATAATTTAATACTTTTATGAATAATACAGATATAATGCTTAATAAATTAAATAGAATCTAGTAATGCAACTTTTTTGGAAGTAAATACTCTTACTTGTAACGTAGGAGTAACCAATACCATTAAAACAGCTGAATATTTTCTTTACATATTAAATGATTTATATCTTTTTTATAATTTTAAAACAGCAGGATAAAAAATAAACCTTTTTATTACATTATTATTATTATTAATTTATAGATTTTGTGGTATATTTTTCTTCATTGTATTATCAGGTTGAAAGCACATTGGAAATTAACGTGCATTGTCATTGTGCTGAGAAACAATAGCAAATATTTTTACGTCAGCTAATGTGCTAATACTGTAAGTGTAGATTTTTATCAATAAACTGTTTATGCATTAAGTCTTTATTTTATCATGATGAACTGAAATTATTTTATTGGTCATTTTGTAAAATAATTCATTTCTGTTGAGTAAAAGTATTGAAGCATGATATTCAAAAAGCGCTATGTTATTTCAGTACAATAAGAGTTCATTCTCAAATCATATTCTTTCTTGATATTTCAACTGTTAAAATTATATGATTGTGCGAATCATCAATTTTATTTAAGACAAGGCATATTTAAAAACTTTTACAGCAAAACTTATTTTTCTGTATTAAAATCACAATAGTTTAATATTAAAAAGGTAAACAGTTTTTTATATTCTTAAAACCTCATTTCTACGTTAAGCACAGATGAAACATTTGCTGCGATATCCAGATTTTTAACCATTTATAGCTTTCTTCGAGCAAATAAATTAAATTTTAAATCATTCCACTGTTTCATTTCAGCATTGAAATTTCTCTAACAAGTGTTATTATACAATGTAAATAAACAAAGCATCCATTTTAGTTTCATTAAGTAATATATTTATAATAATTTTTAAACTATTGTTGCTTTTAAAGCTTCTTTTAAAAATTTGTTAATTGTAATCACTGAAATAGAATCATAGATAATGATATTAATATCAGTCCTAAGCTAAAGTGGTAAAATATTTTCTAAATTATATTTTTTATATTTTCTATATAAAGAAGAAATTTGCAAAAAATGTCCAATTAATTCAATTCATATTATTTTGAAATTTTTAATATCACTATTTTGTATAACAGAAATGTATCACTTGTTTTCTTTATTTTAATTACCAGTCTTTTTCTATTATTTGTGAATACCTAAATATGTTTTTATTTTTAACAATTGAATATTGGTAAGAAAACTTATAAATATTATAAAATTTAATTTACATACTGATGTAATTTTTTTTCGTATTAAATGTATTAAATTATTTTAATTATACAAAATATTTTAAATAAAGAGTTGAAACTAAAAGCTATAATAACTTTTTAATTCATAGAAACATTCATTTAGTAAGGCATAAATTTGCATTGTTAATAGAATAAAATTTAATTCAACGCATTTAAATAATTAGAAATAATTTTTTTATTTTGTATTAAAATATTTTTGAAATCTCTTTGAAAATGTAATATTAAAGAAAAGCAAATACTATATATTACTTATTGCAACCTCGTTTCACTACTAAATATTGTTCAATGTACACAAAAAATGTAGTTCAATATTAGCTATTCTTTTCTGCTTATACTATCCTAAAGACACATTCGATAACGCCATTTCTCCTCCAAATTGTTTTCATAAGGTTTTTATGTCCTCCTTTATCTTTTACTGTTTTCCACAACCTTTTTGGATATATATCTGAAACACATTCATTGAAAAAGTCACTAAATATGTGTGATTTCTTTTGTGAGGAAGATTTTTTCTATTTTTTAAAATATAGTTAATTTTTAAAGGTACTATATAACATTGTAAAACAATTATTAATAAATAAAAGTGATTGAAAACTGCATTTTTTCTTAAAATTCTGATACATTTCCAATAATATGCATTGAATAATGATTCATTATTCTTTCTACTTACTAATATAAATCAATCTATTGAGAAGTACATGTTTTAAAAGAATAATTTAATGATTATCGAATAATTATTTTAAAGTTTTTAAAGGTGCTGATATAAATTTTTGAAAATGAACATTTTTAGAAATCCCATTAGTTTATTTTCTTTATATGTGAAATTTAAGTTTTTCTAAAACTTTTTTAGTAAATTTGAAAGCTTAAAAAATTAAAACAAAAAAATATGGTACAATGAGTTGTTTATGTTATTCAGTACACGTATCTATATCGTTTTAAATTTTTAGCAGCGTAAGTAGTTATAAGTAATATTTATGAAAAATAGATAATTTAAAAATTTTTATAAATTTAGTAATATTTACTTTTAAAAAAACTATTGAACATTGAAATAATACCTGAGTTATAAAGTTTTTATTTGATTAAAAGTATACATATATATATATAAAGATCATGTTTACTTATTTTAAATTACATTAGATGAATTACAACTGAAATTAGTACGTTATGACTAGTCTGTCATATTGTACTACCTTCGGTTTTCAAGGAGGAGATTTCCTTATACGAACCACGAGTCGTCCAGTCTTTATAGATATGTATATGGACCATTCTATTGGCTTGTAACTTTGGAAAAGTCTTTTATGTTTAATCAGATTTCAAAACCAAATTTTGTCATCTTCCAGAATTATACCGTCTTGACCCTTTTGTGTCATACATTGTCTTTATTCTCTCGGTCACCTGGTATTTCTTTTTTCATCAAGAAATATCGATTTCCATATTTAATATTCGAAACACTCCTGATTAATGTCTAAAGTATACTTTTTCAAATTTTGATCATATTCAATCATTTTTACTCTTTCATTTAGTTACAACTGGACTTTTGTTCCACATGGAGAACACTTTTAAAACATTCAATAATTTATAAATTGTATCATTTTTTTTTTGAAAATTTAAAAAATGTAACGCATTTATTTTTCAAAGAATATTCAAATTTATATTATTTATTAAGATTAACTCAAAAAAATATATTTTAATTTTATAGCTTTTTTATTACCAATAATAAAATAACCATTTATAGTTAATGTGTAATGGCAATTATGGAAAAGTCCTACAAAATACTTTTAATACAACTAAAATGATTTTTAGTGTAAATTACATCATTGAAAAAATATAATGAAATGTTCGAAAAGGTATTTACTGGATTTTATTTTATAGAGTTACATTCTTTGAATGTAGAATTTATTTAAATAGCTATTAAAGTTATTAAATAATCAAAAATTATAATATATACATTTTTATTACTATTCAAGCATGTAAATATTATTACTGTTGAAAAGAACATTTGTTCTGGATAATAATTTCTAAGATTATGTGCTTCCAATTTATTTGAAATCAAATAACTTGTATATCTACATTGCAGGCCATCCAAAATACAACTGTAGGAATCTACTATATATATCACAATCAAATTTATTTGGCAAATAATATGTAATTATCAAATGATTGGAATTGCATTAACCGGTAAAGGGAAAAAACAAAAAAAAAAGTCAGTAGTTTGTATTGCCACTATTGTTGGAGAAAACTTCTGTTATATGCCTCAGCATAATCTTTGTGTGTGTGTGTTCACTACTATTCATATTATTAAGTTATCTTTAACTGTAGAGAAATTTAAAATTAACGGTTTCAGTTGTTTTTAAAAGACTATTTCCTTAATTTAATTCATTTGTAATAAAACAAGGAAAAGGATACTCTTTGTTTAATATCATTATAAAAATCAAACAGTTTACATTTGAGAATGAGAAGTTATTCAATTATTTGATTTATAATAATGATATTTAGCTAATAATTTTAAGAGAAAATTTAAGTAAAATTTAATAAAATTTTTAAACTATGGGTTTTTAATGCTTAATAGCATCTTTTGATTTATTGAGTAAAATTATTAAAACTTATTAATTAATCGTTTTTATGTATTTGTAGTTTTAGAAATGTTATGGTATTTATTAAGGAGAGAGAAAATGAGAGAGTCGTTTCGCAATTTAATTAACATTATTAACTCTTCGGTGAGAGCAATTTTTATTCTAAAAAAAAATTCAATTTTAGGATAAATATTTATTTAAAATTTCGTGTAAAGTATTAAGAATATCATTTTTTGTTTTTGTAAAAAATATTTCAGTTTTACTTTTGTTGAATTTGATTTCTATTAACGAAAAATTATAACTTTTGATTTTAACTAAAAAATTGGAAATATATCTGATAAGAAATACCTGGTCTAAACTTTATGCTATTATAGTTCAAGAAGGAGTGTGCATACAGATCCTCAATAAGATAATAATTTTAAAAAGTCATCTTTTACAGTTAAACTGTTGTATTGAGCACAAAAGATTGATGAATAATAATTTTATTAAATAGATAATTAGACATACGATGAATCTTAAAAAATTAAAATATTTTAAACTCTGCGAATCTTGTAACAAAAGAGTTATAAACATTTCCATATTTTATTTATATTTTAACTATATAAAATTATTTATTTTATTTATATTTTAATTATATAAATGAAATGCTTAAAATCTGTATTAGTAATTTATTAAACATTCATAAAATTTGATTGAAGGACTTACAAAATACTTTTTCAGAATCTGCCTTATAGTAGTTACAAATTTATATAATGCTTTATAGATTTTTTCTTTAATTCAAATTTATTTAATTAATTGATAAAATCCATTAAAATATTTTTTAAAATACTTAATACTTTATGAAAATAACTTTCCTTAATTTACAGATAAGAATTGAATCTGATATAGAAAAAAAATGAAAGATTTTTATGGCTTTATGAATTTTAAAAATGAAACTCGCTCTTTAAAAGTAGATGAGAAATAAAGACTCCGATTTCAAAAGAATTTTCACTTCCTGATAAAATTTTTACGCTTGATTGAAAAACTTTGCATTTTGTAATAAAATAAAAAATGTATTGGTAAAGTTACGCTTTCAAAATTTCCATCGTTTCAGCAAAGATATTAAAACTCATTTCACGTAGAAAGTCTGATTTTTGAATTCGAAATTTTTATTCTTGACTGAAAATTACCAATAGCTTGGAAAGAAAATAATTTAACTTCTTTTCAAAATCTCATACATTTTGTTTTAGGCTGAAGGTTTTTGTGGATATTTTTATAGAAACATCTTTTAAAAATCTTGAAATATCAAAATTTGAGCCCTTGAAAAGATTACTTATTGTCGGTTTGAGCCTAAGCAAGCAATTCTCAATAGATCACGAGTACAGATTTGATGTTAAGTTTTCCTTCTGCTAACTTAGTTTTCAATTCCATTTTTATAACGCTGTTTCCCCATTGAATAGTTTTTGCAACTTTCTATATTCTTTAATATCATCCAGTTGTCCGTTGACATTTTTCCCTATTGATACATTTCTGATCTATTGTTTGAAGATAAAGATAGAAAAAAATGTTAAAGTACAATTCTAAAACAGATTTTTCTTAAAACTTTCTTTCTCAAACATGTTTTTATTTCTGCAACATTATTCAATAAAGACGGAGAGACCGCAAAATGACCAAAACACATGAGTTGTTAAAAATGTTTTCATAAATATTTAGGATGTTGGAATTGATACATTAAAATTATATTTCTCCATGTATTACAATAAACCGAAAACCATATAATGACACAAAACTTATTCACCATAAATTAGCAACATTTTTATAAATCAGTAATCATTAAAAATATAACGGTCATCCAAAATCATGTTGTTTGTGCTTGTTTCAATTACAAAATTAATGAAAAGATGATTGTAATATTTAGGATTAGAAATTACTAATTTTGAGGTTTTTTAATATTGATTTACAGTTTGAAAGAAAATAAATCATTAAATTAATTTTCATCTCTTAAACTCTCCATTATGTATTGTCACAACGGATGTAATCAAATATTCGTGCTTTTTTATACTTCTTAGAAATCAGGATTCATATTTTAAGACATTATAGGACATTACATTTTAAAAACAATCAGAACATAATCCACTGTTTTAGTGAAAAAATCAAAGGCAAAAATGCATTTGTTCACATGATTTTTATTTTGCCATCAGATTTAATTTTTCAACTTTGATGATATAAATTTCTTATTCAATTAAACTTAAGCATAAGTAAAAAAGGTTTAGATCTTTTAAAATTACATCTTTTGACTCATAATAACCTTTTTTCTTTGATTATCTATATACTAGTTGCCCCCAAGCAAGTATAAATCTTATACTCTAAAATGTCAACATAACGCGTGTCCGTTCCAATTACAATTAATGTCAACAAATATGAGTATCGGATACTGCAAAAAGGCTTGATTTAGCTCAACAATCATTGACAATATTCGGAAACTAGTGTTTATGTGGAAGTATTCGAGTCGGGTGCGACATAAGTTAAATGAGAAGAATTTGGATCCTCATATACTTATCTCGTTTTCAGGCAACAAAATCGAGCCTTTATTAGATCGGATCATAACTGGGGATAAAAGGTGGATTACTTATAAAAATATCATTAGTAAAAGGACATATTGGGAACCTGAAAAACTTATCTCCTTCACCTCTAAACCGAAGTTGAGCCTAAACACGAGAATATTGTGTATAATATGAATAATATATGGTGGAATATTCAAGAACCAATGCATTTTGAGTTGTAACCAAACAAAAGGTAATATTCTGAGAGGTAAAGTCAGCTAAAAATATCACTCCGAGAAAAGAAGCGGCGATATTAATAGGAAGAACATCATACAGTTCATGACAATACCAAGCAACGTGCTGCTTTGGGGACTCGTGAGAAAGTCGCAAAATACAGGCTGGGAAATTTTATGGAATCCACCACTTTCACCAGATTTAGATCATTCCGATTATCACTTGTTTCTGTAGTTACAAATGTTTTTGAAGGACAAAAAATTCAAGAACGAAGAAGGTACAAACACGCATTGATTCATTTTTTGGCACGTAGAGATTTTTTAAAAATGAGATATGCAAATTGGCATCACGTGGGCAAGAAATTAAATAATAATAGCAATTATTTTATCCTATTAAGTTTATTCAAGGTGTGAGAGATTCATTCTTTCACATTTTATTCTGGAAACGGGCAGATTTTTCTGGCAGACTAAATACTCAAGAAATAAATATATTAATTTTACTTGATCTTATTTAAGCTTTTGACGGATAAATATTAAAATTGCATTACTGATTTAAAATTGTATTCCTTGTATTTAATGTTTATTGTGTTAAATTAGTTTTTACTTACATTACTTTCACCGTTTTCTTCTCTACATTTATCTTTATAACTGTATTTACTTTTCCATTTATTAAATACTTGTGTTTAAGTATCTGGTATTAAATCTGAGTACAAATATATATATTAAGTGCTAATATAATTGAGTTTGCAATTATTTATTCTTCATTTTGATTAGATATAAATGAAACTTGAAATGTCCACATAAACAATAGTGTGATTTGTCCAGGTCAATATCCTTTATTTGTTAATGCTTATTGTTTTACTTGATGCGGAGGAGTATAACCCTCAAAAAATTCAATAGAGATATTCGAGCAAAGTAAACTTTAAAAATAGTTTCTTTTCCCCACTTCTAAGATAACAGAGTCAATCTTTAAAAATTGTGTCTATATTCTCAATACTTCTGCTTTCAACATGATCAATTGTATGTTTTATTCATGAGTAGGAGTTAAATGAAGTTTTATTACTTATGATTCAAATAGTACTCTCTGTATTTAAAATGGTTTTATATTGTTTATACGGAGGTTGAGGATAGATGAAAATATTAATTTTACTTAAATATAATTTACATATTTTAAGAGAAATATTACATTTACTGCCTATTGATTTACAATTTCATTTCTTATACTAATGTTCTTTTTACCTAGATAAATCTTAAATAGATAATTTTACCTCTAATTTTTTCATTATTTCTTTTTTAATCTGTATATTTTTCAGTTTAGCAATTATTTGTGACTTAGCAGCTGATAATATACTTGATTATAAATTCTGATCATTTACATGCTAAATTTTGCAGTTTATTTTTCCATTCTTATCACAGATACAACAAAACATTTATTGGAAAAGTATGGAATATCCTGGTCAGCAGTACGTTTTTATTTTCTACTTTCTCTTTTGAGCATATATCAATATCTTCTTTTAAATTTATAATATTTTATTCTTAAAAATATAATAACTTTGATATAAACTGAAATAGTTAAAGAAAGTATATGAATTATTTATATTATTAGTGTACTATTTTAAATGCTTATGGATATCACTTGCATTTTTTGAATTTTCTTTTAATTTGATTTAATTTCATTAAGTGTGTAGTTTTTAATGCTAAAGTAGTCTTTCCAAAAATAATATAAATATTAATATATACATGCATAATAATATATAGATAGGTAGATAAAAACATGTATTTAAGTATGAAACAAATTAAATTCATTTAGAGTAAAAATGAACCGTAAATTTAAAAAGAAAACTGTAATTGACTTAAAAATTTTAGAAGTTTAAATGAAGAAAGAAAATTTATATAAAATTAGTTTCAGTAAGATAAATGTAAACAAAATTTTTACCTAGATTATATGATTTTTGAAAGCATATATAAACCAAATATATTATTTTTAAATTCCAATTTCATTAGTTTGTAATATTGCATTAAATAATAAATTTTTGAAGTATAGTTAATTCTCAAAATTTTAACTTAAAACATCAAATATTTACTTTATAATATTCCTCGAGGATTTTCTTTTATACCAGTAACTTGTTTTGAGTCAGTTTCTTTCATATTAAATGAGATGGAAAAATAATACATAAAGGAGGAAGTATTACGTGTAGGCGGAAGAATCATGAATTTAATGGTGTAAAACAGGATTTTCTGGAGCTGAAAGTAAAGTTCTATTCTCAAATATTCATCTTCTGAAGAAATATGGAAAAAGTGTTTGGTTCACATCTTGCATTATCGGTATTTATCAGAACTTATTTTGAAGATGTTTTTATTCAGGAGAAAAGTTAAATATTTTTGTATTTTTTAACAGAGTTTATATTTGGAAAAAAATGACAATTTATAAAATCATATTAAATCTATTAAATTTTTCTTAACATTTTATGTGAACTTTGTTTAGATATTTTTATTCATTAAGTTAGAAAATGTATTTGTAAATTTTTAATTATAAAGAGAATTTTGTTATAATTATTTTATAGATAAATATATTAATAAATTTTATTATATGTATTAACTACGCAATAAATATAATTTTCTAATTTATTAAATATGTGTTAGAATGATTTGGGTTTGATGAACACTCCATGAAATGAAGATTTTAGATTACTAATAAAATAATATGGTTGATATAATGTCAACTAATATGGATGTATTATAAATTAGTTTAGTTTAATTTAATTTAATTTAATTGTTTTTGGTGATATTTGACATTTGCTCTATTTAATTTATTTTCTAGCTGATGAAGCAAATTTTTAGAACATAATTATTTTATAATATTTGATAGGATTATCTTGGTTCAACCTTTAAATTTAATATTTTTACTTTATTTCATTGATGAAATATAAAATAATATAAGCCATGTGAAAAAATATTCAATTCACTAAAACACAATACTATAAAGAGCTGATTAATTATTCCACATCAGTATAAATGTAACGCGCAATTTTTCTACAACATGAATTTAAAAATTCTAAATAAAATGTATCCTGAAAAAATTCCAAATTAAAAAAATCAAGCTCCAATTTTGTTTTTTAAAATTCTAAGAAATTTAAATTAATTATTATCTATTGCTAAAAGTTTCATTATGAGCATTATAAGTAAGCATTAAAGATATTTTAAATGAATTATTTTAAAAGAACAAGTAAATTAATAATTGATTAATAATTGTAACCATTAAAGTAAAAATAATTAAAATCTTAGTTATTTTAAATTTTTAATTTACTGGAAAATTTAATGTAATTAATCTAAAAGCCTAGCATGAGATAGGAATTTAATTACTAGTTAATATAATAATGTAGCAAAAATTTATAAAATCTGAACTATATTTTCAACAAAGTAAAAATAAAAAATACAAGATTTATTTATAAAAAACAGCTTTCTGTATTCATTGCAGGCGTTATTTAATTTTGATTAAATTTTATTTTACATGACACAATTCTTGGATTTCTGGAAAGGAAGAAATATTTTAAAATAAAAAATAAAATGTAAAGAATTAAGAGATAAGAAAACGGTATCTCATGACGATTGCTTATTATACATGCTCTCTTAGGAAGAAAACGGGAAAAATATAACTGCATATATTAATATAAAGTTACATTATTACATTCACTGGATCCATTCATTTTACTTGAAATTTAGCTCAAAATGTCTCTTACGTTAAAAGAACAAAACTTTTATCTGACTTTGAAACATACTTTTTAAAATAGATCTTAAATATCCATTCGAAGTTTTGATTAAACACTAAATTTTATCTACTGTAAAAATTTCATTGTTTCAGAATCTATTCAAGCCAAGTTCCTAACAAATCTGGATTATTCATTTGCTTTTTAATGTGTTAATGTTTATTATTGTGTGGATGTTATTATGTGAAGATCTTATTAAACAGTAATAATGATATCTATACGTTTCAAATTGATTATTTGTTCCTAATTAAGTATAAAATAATTATTTTTTTTACGTTTGGCTATTTAACTAAGAACAAATATATAATATGAAAAGTATAGTGACTTATTATTACATAAAAAAATTCAATGATATTTTTGTAGTTTTAGGATATTTTTATTTTAATATTTCCTAAATTTTGTTTAAATATTATTGATATATCGTTTTTGTACACATAGAAATGTGGTTTTCAAATACAAAGACAATATTCATAAATCATAGAATTTCATAAATCATAACATTTTCGGGAACATAAATTAAAAAGATGTAAAAAAAGGTAATTTCAATGCAATCCTCATGCCTTTTGATTTTTTTTTCAGATCTATTTACAATGTAATTTAATAGATAAAAAAGGTCACACATGTGGTAATATATGATATAAATTTTCATGTTTTACAATTAAATAAAATTAACACTATATTGTGTATTAAATCTAAAATAGTTTACTAGTTTAATTAATCTTCTTAATCTACTTTTCAACTAAGTCTTTTGATAATAAGCTGTTGGTTTAATTTTAACTGCTCTTAAGATATACAATTATAAAAAATTTTAAATACTTTAAACTTAAATAAATGTATTATTTATAAAAGTGCTTTCTTATTTCTAAGAACTCAATTTGTGAACCTTATTAACTTGTGCACATAGATGAACATTGAAAACTCTTTCAGAACGTTTAATCAGGTTTAAGTAATTATGCAGGTTTAAATGCAAACCTCTTATTTAACTTATTAAATTTATTCTTTCTTTTCTATTCATATTTAAAATGATGGAAATTTGCATTATGTCATATAATAATAATATTCTTCATAGAATAACTAATACTTTGAATAATATGAGCTTAATAAACAGTTTTAACCGATAAATTTATATCTAATAAAAATTTTTGATACAATGATAAATATTCATTCGCGTCTGATTTAGCACTCAAATTCGTTCAATTTTTATTTTAAATCATTTTACATAGATGACTTCTTTGTTTATTTGAAATCAATGATTTTTGAAAAGACTTAATCAGCCAAATATTGCAGTATCCAATCGAGTAGAGAAATAGCTAAAAATGTTTGAAAGTAGTAAAAGTTGAAAACTCATTTTAAGTAAATGCGCGTCTTGCGATCGCAAACGAGCGATGAGGGACTCGTTTAAGGAAACGCTGAAAGTTCAACTAGAGAAAACTCTTTCCTTTCCAAAAATGATGTCTGGAAACTTAAGTAAATATATTTTCTTTATTCTAAATAATAAACAAGATATGTAAGAATAAAACCATAGATGCAATGTTTCATATTTATATCAGAAATTTTAAAATATTTCATTTGTTGAAATATTTTAAGTTACAACCATACAAAAAGTATTCATCATTTAAATTATTAGTATTAATATTTTTGTACATAGAATAATACATATTAATATATATTTATATTTTTGTTCAAAAAAGTGTAATTTTAATAAATAAAATGATTAATAATATAATATGATTTATTTTTTAAATATTACAAAGCATATTATAAAATTATTTTACATCTTTCAAAGTTTTTGATAGATCTTATTGTTGTTTCTACGTTTAGAAACTATTTTATCTTTTTGTAAAATGAAATAATTTTTAGATTCAAGTTTAATATATCTTATTCTTCTTTTCATAATTTTTTTAATAATTCAAATGTTTACTTTCATCAAAGATTTAAACTTTTTTTATTATGACAAAATTATGCAGTTTCTAAAAAGAATTTAGTTATATTTAAATGCATACTTATTCATTAATAATTTAATTTTAACTGAGTGGAAAACTAAGTAAACTATATGGGTTAAAATATGAAATAAAATTATATTAAAGATAGTTTTCCCACAAATATTTTTATTAAATTCTAAAGTTATAAAAACAGGATAATATAATTTTTGAACTAAAGGCAAGTTTTAACTAAGTTATTCAAAACAAATATACATTTTTGAGATATCTTTCACCAAATCCAATCAAATATCAAAATATTTGCTTCAAATTTAAAAGATGTAATGAAGGAAATGTAAAGGTATGAACGATTTCACACAGTGAATATTATTAACATCAATAATTAAGATTTTATTAACATCAATAATAACATATGACAATTTTTTCACAGAAGATGCAACAATAAAAATTGCTTAGAAAATAACAGATATTTTTTTAAATGAAGAAAGTTAATTGTTTTGTTTTTTGAGATTAAACGTGGAATTTAATAGAAAATTATATTTACTTGTAGAAACTCTATTCTTTTTTCTTGAAAAGACAGTGTAAAGTACATGGTTCTAAAAATATTTTTGATTAAAAACTGCTGAATGAATGTGTAAAATTTATATATTCCTATAATAGTGCCTTTAATTTTTGACATTGCTTTTAATCTGTCATACTTTATTTCCATTTACCATGTAAACATCAGTTTTGAGAAAAATAATATTTACACTTGGTTTTCGTTTTTTAAAAAAAGTTTTATACTTGCAGCAAGATTAGATGAAATGTATTAATTACGCAGTCGAATCATATTAATGTGACCAACTGTCAAAAGCTAGAATACCCTCCTTTATGATGAGAGTCAATTAGGTTCCTAATAATGTCCAATGAGATGACTCCAGTGTCGTAGCAGCAGCGTTAGATTATGCGAAAGAAATCCTTGCTGCAATCAGCCTGATCGAGTTGCTGTAGATTCTCGATTGGATTAAGTTAGGTGAGTTGATGGCTGGAGGAGAACACTATGTTGTTGTGAAACTCAAAATAAAAAAATAATAAACATTGAGCTAATCTAGGATCGTATAGAATATAGAGAAGAGTAAAGAGAACAATTAAAAAAATTAAACTAAAAGTTATTTTTAATTATTTAAATAGAATTATTTAACTTTTTAATACAAATAAATCTTGATTGTGCTCTAATATTTTTTTTTAAATAAGTTCCTTAAAAACATGTTTGCAAAACATAATATGGCTAGGTTTATGAGAAATACTCACCCTCTTCAGAAGAATCACTCATGTTGAAGTATGCCACTGTCTCCTGTTTGGTATTTCGAGAGTGTCGTTTCCTTATATCTACTTATATCCTCCATAGATCATTTCTCTATGTTTTTTCCTTTTCTCTTTTACTTATATTCAACTGATAGATGGCTTTTAATCGGGAAGAACATTGATTTTCATCTTTGTTTCCTCTTCCTACCTGTTTTGCTTTTTTCGATTCTTTTTCTATTTTCATGTCTCTTTCCCGTTTCTTCTACCTGTCATGTCTCCTTGTCTTCCTTCGTTTCTCTGTTTTTCTCACACCTTCTCTAGATCAAAACTCCATCTTTTATTTCCCTCTTAGTTGCCACCTTCTTAGATTGATTACTTTCCGATATCCAAAATAGCAACTCATATACTTCCAGGAATAGGTAAAAAATCTCCCCTTCTAATCCTTGGCTAACCACAAAAAGTATACTGGGATAAGTGTTCTGCGATGTAAAACGGCAATAAACTTTTATAGTTTTCCTGCAGACTATAGGGGCCTCTTTTACATTGCATTCAAAGTAACAATAAAAATATTTGTTATCTCTCCGGTTTCTTTTATATCATTCACAGTATGACACTGTAAACTCATCCTGTTGATTTTAGAACCCGCACGTATACTGCCAGTTGTATGACATCATGCATTGCAGATGTTATCAAACATTTACTATTCGTAGATGTCATCATCCTGAGAAAAAAGAACAATGGGCATATAGGGGTGGAAATTGTCCATAAGGACAGATTATTACTTGTATTGATGCACCGTACTTTTCACAATGATGTGTGAACCAAGAGACTGTCAAGAAAATATTCCTCCAACCATAGTTCTTTCATAAATGGTTGCAGGGTGTTTGCTTTCAGAAGTTTCACGTTGTATACACCAACGTACATCTTCTCGATGTAACATTAAACGAGATTCAACAGAAAATGCTATCTATTGCAAATAATTTAACTTCCAGCAGTCTCGAATGAAAATTACAACTCGCTTGAAAATTATAACCTTCATCACCATTGAATAGCAGTTAAGATGGGAACACGAACCAGGAGCGTCTGCTTCGTAGACACAGATTCAACAACGTTGAGTGAACAGTAGTTTTTGAGATGCTGATAATTATACAGACATCAGATAATTTTTTTTTTTTTTTACGGCATTACGCCAATGATTGGAATGTTTTCCAAAGATATCACTCACAGTTTATATATTATCAACTATACTGTGCTGCCACATGGTTTCTGTGATTAGTTATTCAACGTTGATGTCGAAAGTACATGATGGTGACATTAATGTGACTGGACTGTGTTAATTGAGTAGCAGTATTCAATTATGTATTCGTGTTGACAGATATGCAAAATTAAAGTCGTGTAGGTAAAGTATTAGGGAGGATAACAGTAATTTGAATTAATAATGCTTATATTTTATAATTCTTTTTAGAAATACAGGATGTTTTATTTTCAAAACCAAACATATTTTATCTCAAAAATAGAGAAAAAATGTAAATTTTATCATGTTTACTAACGTTAATTGAAAATAAACTTTTTCTTTAAAGAAAGTGAAAATGTACGCAAAGTTACCAGTAATAAATCTTATTTTTCAGAAAATTATCAACATTTAATTTTAAAAACATAAGGTAAAAATTTTAAATTTTTAGAATTTATTCAGCCTCAAAAATGAGTCATATTATAGTATAGTTCTTTAAATTTGAGAAACCTAGCTTCATGTCACATCATTGTATTTTCCAAGAAGTGTAAGTAAAGTTAATATTAGCACCAAATTATTGTATATAATACAACTATATGTTCAATTTTGACCTACAATTTGTTAGCAAATTTTTTCAAATACACTGATATATAGAATTCTTGCAATAATTATGATATGTACTGATATAATACACATAACTTGTAATACATATAATGCGTTTTCCTTGAAAAATTATAATTTTCGATTTAACTTTCATTATAAACACATAATGGTGTAAAACAAACTTATTTATTATACTTGAATATTTTGATAAAGAAATCTAATGATTTTTAAACTGAGGAACTTGATGTATGTTTTAATGCATTTTAATGAGAAGTTAGGTATTTTATAATCATCCATAAAATATTAAAATTTATTCAATACATTTTTAATCTGAAGATAAGAATTCAGAAATCATGCTTTCTTTTCAAACCACTTCTTCACTGAACTTATTATGCATTAATTTTCCCAGTGGAAGGATTCGTATTTAAATTTTCATATCGTGAATTAAGTATAAATATTCATACTCATACATTTCAGGTGACTTTAAAAAATAGCATATGATTGCTCACGAAAATTTTGATTTATTTAATTTATACTAATTAAATCGATTATTAGAATATTTATTATGCAAAATAAATAAACATGAATTTCAGAGCAGATTAGATTTTTGATGATTTTTGAAACTTATAAATTCAGATTTTGAAAAACATTTTGTTTACACAGTCAATTTACAGTAAACAAAACTATGAAAAAGGTGTAATATAAATATATTAAAATTTATTCTTTTTTGCTTTCTTTGTGTTTTATTTTTTCAGCTTTGATATATCTTTTAATTGCTTTTTGTATTGGTATTCTTCAAATTTCATAAAATACTCAGAGATGATAGTTTCAATACAAAAGTAGAATAACTATGGTTTTAAAGTTATTAAAAATATTTTGAAACGCAGTGTAGTTGATACGAAATTTACTTTTTAAGTTGACAAAAAACAGAAGGTTACTCCAAAAAACAAAACAATATATGAATTAAACTTCCTCACATATAACAGTAAGCTGAAGTTCAATAATTTTTCTGAAAGAAAAAGAACACTGAGATTGGTAAAGCGTAATAAAGAAGAGAATCTAAAATAGACTTGGGATGTCATAACCTGAGATGTTTCTTGAAAATAATCCATTTCAAGTATATCATTTTTCAGCAAAAAAACATTTAATCTGGATTTTCATGTTTGTAATATTTATAACTATTATCATTTATGAATGAAAATATATTCAATTGATGATTGGTTATGATGTAAGGAATTTTCGCATAAATGAGAAATATAATCTTGAGTTACTGTAAAAATTAGCTCAAGCTGTTATCAGCAAATGCTTTATCAATTTCTTATCTTTTAGATCGGTATTTACAACGTTAGAAATTTTAGCAAAATTCTTCTTATGTATTGAAATCAACTAAAATTTAGTTCCGGAAATAAAAGACCAAGTTTTTATATCGATGAAGACGTAATCTTCCTAAAATTCTTGCGCAATCTTTCTGATTGTTATGTTTCAGCAAATAACCATCAATATGATTGCATTGATGGTTATTTAATTATGTTATGATATATTGATAGAAATAATAAATCAAGTTTTTGTGTTGATGAAGATGTAATCTTCCTGAAATTCTTGTGTCATCTTTCTGTTTGCTATGTTTCAGCTAATATCCTATAATAAAATATGACATATGAAATGAGAATAGGTATCGTAGATGTATTGTAAAAAAGTCCTAAATTTTAATTTGAAGAGCTTAGAATTCAATGAAAAAATCAAAACTATAAAATTTTTCAAAGGATCTTTTACAAGATATTTGTGAAAAAACATAGTTTTGTAAATGTAAAGCAAATCTAGGTTGTAAACAATTACTTAATTAAACATTCTAAAAATATTTGAAAATTATTATAATTTGGAAGATCATAACTTTAAAAGATAAATGAAAATGACAAAATATTTCAATCACAGCAATTATGAAATAACACATTTTTTTACTTTATAATTTGTTTCATTAAAATTCTTAATATGTTTTCTATTTATTTTATCGCATGATTGCTTCAAATGTTTTTTATATCTTAAATTTATTCAATTAATTTAGCAAACAACTACTTTAATACTTCATACAACAGTTCAAGAAGTAAACCTTTTAATATTTTAAGACTGGTACAGCGGAAGAAAGCTCTCAAATGTAAAAGTTACTTAATTTTAGGTTGATGGCGAGTAAGCTTCTTAAGAAGTAATTCACTTCAACTTTACGCAATGTTTCATAAACAGAAAATTGCTTAATATCTTCAGGCAGCGTTTCTGTGACGTGAAGCATGTATTCTGATAGAATAAAATTTCAGTATGTTATCTTAAAATTATAATATACTTTATTTATTAATTAACACTTTACTGCGCTAAGAGATACAGTGAAATGATTAAAATTGATTATTTACAATGTTCACTTATAAGACAGTAAATATTTGAATGATGCATTTTATAAAAAAAATTGTAAATGCATATATAAAAATGAACTACTCTAGAAATATATTATTTTTTCTTTGAGAAATAAATATATTGATATTTTACTCTCTAATAGAGCTATTTATGATCATTTAAAATGAAAATAATCTTCTTAATCATAATTAAGAGTTCAAAATTAAAAAAAAGGTAATACTATTTTTTGTTAGATAGACACTAAATAAATATATTTCATCAATTACTTTAAATAATTTTGAAAGTGATGTAATATAATTTTAAGTTGGAAATTCTTGCGAAATTTTGAGATATATATGTTATACATTCGGAAATTTTGAAGTTACTGTTATTTACATTTCATTAAACTACAAAATCAAATATATTATTTTATTTTACTTAAAGATATTTAGAAAAGAAATAACAGATTTAGTGAGAAATAATTGAATGTATATTATGTATGTTCATTTCTTATTCGTAAAGATTACTTAGTTAATTTACGAATGAAATATTTGGAGATTTAAAACTGTGCTAACTTAAATTTTGAAATAACGAAAAACTTATTCTTTTAAAACATACTCATAATAATAGAAAAATATTTAAAAATAATTATTTAAATCAAAACTAACTTAACTAAAGTTACTGAATGGCTCCATTTTTAATAAACAGATCATCGCTTAAGATAAGTATTTGATACATATTTAATTCAAAAACAGAAATATTTCAAATTTTTAAAGGGCTCCAAGAAGATATATGTGATAAAATACGCATTGTTTTGTAAAACATTTTTCTGATTATAAAATACAAAATTAAATAACTAAAATGTTATTTTCCTTTTTCACTCACTTTCAGATGATCTTAAGCAATATCAATTAGAAAAAAAAGTAACTCTTTGTTGGGTATTCTTTTTCATTCTACTGACCTTCTATTACAATTAAATATATATTTTATCACATTTCAATTACATTCCCAAAAATTTCATTCATTGATTTTCAATCATAAAATTAGGTATTCTGAATTAAGGTATATTCACAAATAAGTCACATAATTTGCAGTTTCATGTTATTGAATATGCACAAAATTTGTGAACATCATCTGTTAAATAAATTATTTATTAAAGCTTTTTTCTATATTTTGCAATATTGTATGGTAAACATTATTTAAATAAGTAATATTATATAACTGAACAATTAAATTGCGTTAAATCTTTTGCAATTAAGTTATCACACAAAACAAAATCATAATTTGTACAAGTTGGATAAAATTTTATTCAGAGCTAACAATTTTTGTAACTTATCCTATGAATGAAATATTTAAAATGTAATATTTATTAAAAAAAGCAATTTTACAAAAATATCAAGTTTATTTCAATTTGGATTCAGTGTACCATTTATTCTAGTGCAAAATTGAAAATAAGGGGGCAAGAAAGTTATTGTACTCTAATTTAATATTTATTTTAATACATATGTGAACGTGTATTTATTTTAAAATATAAAAATCTAATTTAATTCTACTTATTTGCGTTCTGATTTGTTGAAATATTTGGTAACTCTATATTTTTGACTTTATGTTCATGTAACAAATGATTATCGTGCTTAAATTTTCCTATTTTTTTAATTACTTATGTTAATTTTTATATTTGCTATTAATTCCCTAGTTTGTTAAAACATTTCCCCCATAAATAAATATTATGTAACAAATGGTTAATCGCTATTATATTGTATTGTTTTTTATTAGTTTTTGGATTGAAGTATGTAACTTTCTTTTAAAGGTAAATATTTGTGCTGGAGTAAGTAAAAATAAAATTATAGTTTTTGATAAAAGATAAAAATATTAATTTAATTTGAAAATAATGTGATTATATTTATTGAAATTTTTATGTTTTTAAATTCATGATCATTAAAAATATTTGCTTTTTTTTAGGAACCATTAGAAAATTATGTTAAGAAATTTTAGCGATTTTTATGAAAATTATTTTATTAAAAGAATTTTATTTTAAGTTTCACTAGGGTATAAATCAACAAAATATATTTTTTAAGGTGTATAATGATTAAAAGTGTCATTCGTTATATAGGAGAAAATTTTAATAACAGTTTTTGTATTTTCATTATGCCATGTAATGTTGAGATTAATCATTAGTTGGGATGACATTTTACTCTAAAAATTTCTTCTTTTGTCTCATGAAACCCATTTATTCTAAGCTGTTGATGAGAAGGGAAGCTGTCGAAACATCATGAGTTGCATTAATTTATATTCATGTAAGTCCGATTGTCTTTTACCATCATTTATTTCTTGTTAATCAATCGGAAAACAGAAAAAAAGGAAAATGAAAAAAAGGTTGAGACGACGTTTTTAAAACCATTTATCAGCAATCTCTTCAATAACCATCGTTTATAGTTGGTTTTAGTTTTTCCATTGAAAATATTAATGATGTTAACTAAATAAAAGCTGTACAGTATTTATGCTTATAAAATGCAACTTATTTTATTAATATCCTTACTATTTTATTCTGAATATGAATTCAGGTAAACTTTCTGTAGGAAATGTCATTTTATAATACTCTCCTGTTTTTAATTCTAATTTTCCAAAATTTTATGTTAAGCTTTATAAAATCATTAATTATTTTACCTTAATTTTTTATCAATAATTTTTTGCTTTAAATTAAATTATTTCAAGTTTATCATTAACGAAAGTAGAGGAGATATACATTCCCTTTTATTTAGTCGTTTGAAATAATGAATAAAATTCTAGTAACTAATGTCTTTATAAAATATATGAAAAAGGAAAAACTAATAATTTTATTAATCATTAAATTCATTGATTTTTTAAGTTACTACCATTATTGGAAGTTTATAGAAAATTTTGTTTGAAAGTCATTTATTATTATTACTATTAATTTATTTCTCAAACTAAATTATTCATAGTTAATAAATAACAAAATTACATAAATAATTTTTTTCATTAAAATTTATGAAGTAAAGTCTGAAAATAAATAACTTATTCCTCCTTATATTATAGTACACAGAAAATATTTCTCAATCAGAGTAGATACACTTTAATTATTTTATTAATTATCATATCAGCAGGTTATAAAAATTATAATAATTATGCAAATTTCTAATAAATTTTAATTACTATTTCATTATGTCTCAATTATAATTCATTTTAAATTAATAATTTAAGGTTTGAAAGCAACAAAATTAGATTAATTGTTTGTATATTCCATTTCACTGTATTCAACTAAATAAAATGATGATTCCAGCATAATATTTTTGTAATAAAAGATTACCTCTTGCATTATAAAAATATTATGCTGGAACGTATGCTGGAACGTATGGATTCCAAACTACTACAAGTATGTATGCCCCAGGTAAGATTCTAACCCAGAACTATTGAAAGGAGGTCCACTAGCGATAACTATACTGCTATCGTCTCTTCGATTAGTTCCTGAATTGCATGAAATGAAAAAAGAGATAAATGAGTCCGATCGATGTTTTTTATTTAAGAAATTATCAAGCCAAGTTTTTATTAAAAATTAAAATTTTGTTCTTGAAGAATAAAACCCGATTTTGAGTACTTTAAACATGTAATAATTTCTTTCAGTAAAGACAAATTAAATGTACAAAGTACAAAACTGGTTAACAATAAGCTTTTTGGCTAGATATTTCACTGTTCTTTTGAAATAGATAGTTTTATAACATTGTATTTCATATAGATATTTTTGCTACCATTATAAATTTTTACATTAATTAAAATATAAGTAAAATTTGTTTCAATTCTTATTAATTTAAAAATACATAGTTTATATAAATGTGTTTCGGTAATGAAAATGGATCTTGGAAACGTATTTGCATTATATTTTATTTAAAATTTTTATAATTACTATCAGTCTTAACTAATTAATGTTAATTTAAAATATGAAAAAACAATGTTTTAGGATATTGTTGTCTGTTCTTTACACGTTAGTTTCTAATAAAATGTGAGTTTTTATTTCTTAAATTTTTTGGTGACTTTGAGTTTTAAGTTTAAATTCAAAATAAACATATAATATTATTTCTTCGCAAGATCCTTATTTTTTATAATATTTCATAATTGTATTTATTGGTGGTTTGGCGTGTATTGTATATATTTTGTTTTTTCCTAAAACGGATCTAATATATATATATATATATATATATATATATATATATATATATATATATATATATTCTATTGTGATTATAATATTTTATGCCGCTTGAGAAGGACATAGACAAATTTAATCTTCTTAATTTATTGTAGAATTCTCAGTAAAAAAATAATTTAGAGACATTTATGCTATTTGATAGTATAAAAAATATATCTAATTTGCACTTACGATCAATTTGTTAATGCACTTTCTTTTTCTGACGCCACTTATTAATAACATTATACATTGATAGATTTAAATCATAAGCGACGTGTTGATAAGATAATATATTGCTATAAAATCGTTAGTTGCTCAAATTTTATAATTTATACAACATTAATTCAAATTTAACTGTTAATAGCAAATGTTTATTCAATAATAAGCTAAAATGTTCAAACATTTTAGCTTATTATTAGCTCTAGATTATTATTACTTCGAGAGAATGTTTCCCGAATATATTAATTATTAAATTTAAAAATTTGTTAGTTAATATCTGTTATATAATGAATTTAAATAAATTTATGATTATATGATTTTAATGCATATGTGTTGAATTAGTAAATAACTTGCTTGAAAATAATAACTACAAAAGCTAAGTATAGGAAGATTATTATAAATAGTTAAAGTGTAATTAAATAATCAATATTTAATAGCATTGTAAAATTATTTCTTTTAAAAAAAGTAATAAAGAAGATATTAATTAATATTTCAATTTTAAAAGATTACGTGCAGATATTTTTGAAATATATATGCAAGTATTTATAAAAATTATTTTTGAGATACTTCTAAAATATCTGTAATGTCTTCAGCATATTAGGGAAAATTACTATATCTTTATTAATAGAATATGAACTTAGAAATTCAAGAAATTCTTTACAGCTAGTTCATGCGTATTTAAGTTTTCACTAGAATTTAAATTAATGAATGTCGAAATTCAGATTATTAAAAAAAGTATATTTAAACATTGAACTAATACATACAATATTTTATTCAATGAACTAATTTAATCTTTCTTTTTTATGTATTATAATAAAACATGCAAAAATCAAGTTAAAAATTAATGAATACTTTTTTTATTTTTTACTTAAAAATAGCACGAAATTAAGCGAAACTATTCATCTATATATATATTTATTATGTATGAATTATAACTTAAAATTAGACTGTCAAGGAATTAAAAAATGCAATGATCTACATATAGCTTCCATAAAATGTTGCATAAAATATTTAAATCCCAAAACAATGCAAACTAAAGGTGTTAAAACAGAAGGATAAAAATCAGATCTTGAGAGAGTTTGCATAATTCAAATGAGAATATGTATGTGCGTTATAGTCTGAGTTTCATGTAAAAACATTTTCGTATTAAATACATGATATATACGTTTAGTTTATCAAACTGCCTTTGTTACTTCAAGTGAACATTTGAGAAAAGCATGACCTAATTACAGTAAGTTTTCTCTTCATTATGTAAATATTTTGAAAAACACATTCGTTCTTTAGTTTCATTTGATTTTACTATAACATACTTTTTACGTAAAACTATGAAAATTAACTTCAAGTTTGATTGTATAATTTATATATTTAAGTGTGTAGTAGTGGTTATACTAGTTATAGAAATCAGCAGCTAAAATTCTAATTTTTATGTTTAGTGAAAATATAATCATAATTATAACGGCAAAGGATAATTTTTGTCTCCAATTCATTTTATCTTGAAAGTTTATCCATTTTTTCTAAAATAGTTTAAATTTATTTACTAATATCGAATAAAATATGTTTTTTAAGATTTTAATTTTAACGTCATTTTTAAATTTCAGTTTTAATTGAACAAAAACTGCAAGAGAAACATAAAATATGTTACGTTAATTGATATTTGTAGCAGCACAAACACACCCACGCAACATATATTGTTTGTGATTTTCTGACATAAATCAAGTTCAAGTCAAAATAAAAAAAAATTATTTGTGAAATTTACAATTGTTTGTGAATTTCACTCGTAATTCAATATGTGACATACCTACGCTGATAATGTGAAAAACTGTATACCTATAATAAAAATTCTAAAATATTTATAATTTTAGATTTTAGTATGTAAATAATATATAACGAACGTTTCAAATTATTCGTTATATAGCATATTTTTTAGATTATTATTGTTCTAGCATTTATATTGTTCTTTAAAAAATATTAACAAAAACAATTTCATGTAAAATATAGAACAATACTGCTAAGTCTTATCTTGAAGGCATACATTCAAAACCAAGTCTTTTGTGTTACATTTTTTAACAGCTTGGCAGTTTATATGGGACTTACAAGATTTAAAATATATTCTAATGTATTTTGCTTACAGCTTGACTGACGGAAAGGAAAAGTATTTCTCTTTATCATAAGATTTTGTTGAGCCATGCCTTCATGTTAGTGAAAACATGCTTTCAAAATTGATGCTGTGGTTCTATACAAGAAGCACATTTTATTGCAGAAAAAGATTTAAATCTCCTCTTCTTGTCTTTTTAAATGTTGATTTTCTTATCGTTTACTGATAATATTCCATTATATCTTTTCTTCTTTTCGTTACATATTTTATTACCTTTTGTTTTAAAAAACTCAATTTTTATGAAAATATAATAAGCATTTAGTGTGATGTTGATAAGTCTATGTTTACAACATCATAAGTGCATACTTTTTCAGTAAATAAGAACATAAAATGGAATAATATGTTCAGGAATAGGGAATTTAGAAATTACCTCCCCACTTGAGTATAGTAATGATTTAAAATTTTAACAATACTACAGTCTATTAAAGTTTCAATTGATAATTTTATAAAAAAATATTTAATTTAAAAATTTATTCAATTCTTTTAAGAAAATAAAAAATAAATTAAATATTTTTGTATTATATTCATTTTGTTTTCTAATTATATAAGTTATTGCAAAAGTCAGGTAACGAAAACTTTTAAAAAGGAACACTTTATATTTTTACAATCACACAGGACAGTAATCAGAAAGGAATTTATAAAAATGTAAAATTTTTATGAAAATAAGTTAGTGTTATCATTACGTATTGTATTACAATTTTAAGGCTTAGCAGTAATTAGAAATTTACTTAATTAGAATTTTGTTATTAATATAGCATATTGAATTTCTCATTTTTAATTTTACTAGATATTTCATGAAAATTATTATTTTAAAAATAATGTTTTCTGTATGTATTTAACATGGATATAATCTCTGGAATATGAAATATTTAAATCCCCTACATGAACTTTCTGAATGTATTAAGAATGCTTAAATTACTTGAAGAAATCTTTCAGCTCAACCAAGTTGAATTGTGCATTTTCTTTATGATGATTAACACGAAAAATTTTAAATATATTATGTCGCGCGCAAGAAAAGTTACTTTTTTATTTACACATATGTTGTATTAAATTTTGGTGATATTAAAATATTGACAATTGATATGATTGCTTAATTAGCTTATATTTTACATAGAACTTAAATATTTATAGTATTAAATAATTCTGTATAACAGATATAACCTCCAATTTTTTTCAATTAATTTTAAATATTTTGATAATTCTTTAAAATATAATATTTTATTACTACATCATGTATCATAATATTGCTTCTTATAAGTTTAAAACAGACTATTATTTGAATAAAATTGTTATTCGGCATATAAAATTCAATTTTGTATTCTAAATGTAAGACTGAGTGCATATTATTCAGATTTAATTTACTTAAAAAATTTTCCAATCTTATATATTAACATAATTGAATAAGAACATTTTATAATTTGTTTCCTTTTCTAATATGATATTTACTCAATTTTTTTAAATTTAAGCAATTTTTAAAAATAAAAATGTGTAATTGATACATAAAATTCTGAATTTGGCCTCTTTTAATTAAAAATACTCAATAATTGGTATAACTGAAAGAGTGTACGTTATATTTGGAGCAAACGATTTAAGAAAAATGTATACATTTTCTGAAATTATTCCTGATTAAATATTTTTTTCTATTTTTAAAACATATCGTAAAAAGTAAAAATTACAACTTTTCAAATGGTGAGTTCTTGAAATTATTATTTAACTCTACTAAGAGATATTTTTAAAAATTAATTTCTACAAAAAAATCATTATTGGAAATTAAACTGAAATTACATTTGTCCTAAGACTTTACATGCATACATTGTAAGAAAATAATTAAATACTCTAAATTAAATATTCAAATTAAATTTTTCAGGAGTGAAACTTTCAATTAGTGATGATAGTTTATTAGTTTACAATAAATTAAAGACATTTTAATGTATAAAATTATAAGTCACAAGGTTTAAAAATTATTATGTCGACTCACGAAACAGTGCCACTTCATATGATATTTTTTCAGATTAATTCATCACATCGAAAATAGAGCACTCTTGCCTTATTTAATTTTAGTCATTTAGTGAGAGGTTCAAGGAATTTGGTTAAATATTCTGTTTTAAAATATGAAACTTTTATTATAAATTGAACTATCATAATATTTAGTTTTCGGAATTTAAATTTGGATGAATCCATTTCTATCTATATGACTAATTTTAATTCTATCATTCGTAAATAACCGCATATCATTTCAAACTGAATGAGTTCAAATCATTTTTGTAAATTAAGGTTTTTCTTTGAATATATCTTATTGAAATATAAAGGTAATGTTTCTGTGATTATACTCTTAGAATTTTCTTTAGAATGCAGAAATTAGAAATTCCGAAATATAAAAATACATTTTCACATATTTATTGTTTAAAATTTATTTACTTGAAACAAAGAAATCAAAATGTTAAAGAATTACTATTGAATGTTGATCTATTTGGCTCTTTATCAATGACAATTCGTAAGTAAAAAACAGGAATAATAATTTTTGCTATCTATTACTGTTTCCAAATTCCAGTATATTCGAATGTTGGCTATTTCAACTAGAAAATTTCATATTTCTAAATTGTTATGGGTTATATACTTTATAAAGTAAACACACGGCTGAAAATATACTTTTAGTAGCGGGCTATTCAGTAAGAGCTCATATACAGAGTAAATTGATGACAGATATTTTTGAATAAATCATCACCTCTTGCAATCTTCTTAAGCAGTTTCTAAAGCTGTAGATATTCCAAAGTAAATAAGAACCAAAATACGCTTCACTTCAATTGTGATCGACTCCTTCCGAATTCGAAAATAAGCTCACTTCAAATCCTTATTCGATTCAATGGCTTAAGAAAAGTTTCTTTCAAAGTCGTTTAACAAAGCACTGGGAAGTAAAAGTTGCTCAGAATATAGCCAAAAAATAAACTTCATATACCTTCGACAAGAGTTGGTTAAATATATATACACGGATATATTGTATCGATCAGAACTCTTATTTGCTTTCTAGATAGACTCCATTGAAAGCGTTTAAATCACTTAGATTTTCCAATGATGAATGCATTTCTTTTGTATTGAAAATATCCATTATTCATGTTAATGGATTATAATGGGGAACATTCTGTTGATAGACATCATAATAGACTATTATAATTAAGAAGTATCTAAAATATTTATAAATGAAAAATGAATTTCCTTATTTTTCATGCAACCGAAATGTTGAACAAAATATCTTTGCATGTTCTATTTAGAAAGTGGTATTTTGAACTTTCTATATTAAAAAGATGTATGAGCTTACAGCATTCACCTGACAGAAAATAATGTAATAGTTTCAAAAAAAGTTTTGTAGAAATATTAAATCTACACAGACAAATGCATACCATTAGTGGATTTAATAAAAGAAGCGTAGAAAATAAATTAACATCAAGATTATTGTTGCTCTTTTTAATGCTTTAACATCTAAATAAGATGATGAATCAGAATAAATTAATTAATTATGCATGAACATAATAACCTTCATATTTGTGTCAAAATGTTGAAAACATAGGAATGTTTGAATCATTTTCACATTCAGATGTGTATGCTTAGAATTTTCAAATCAGAAGTGTTAATACATTTTAGAAACAGAATATATTTGTTTATAAACATTTAATTTGCAGAAGCGACATGAAGAAGCAATTTTTATAAAAAAAAATATAGACGTTTAACGTCTGAACAACTTTAAGACGCTGAAACAAGAAATTTTTTTAAAAGTTTATTTCATAGAAACATTTTTTTAAGAGTTCTGTAAAATGTTAAGTTTAGTCAAAATAAAAAAATAACATTTAATGTTACAAAAAATAATGACAAATAAGGAGAAAATATTTTCATATCAAATTTTAAAATCAAAGAGTACTGATCTAAAGTATTCTTTGATTTTATGAACTATAATTATATAAATAATGAAATAATTAAGTAAATTATTAATTATAAGTTGTTTTGATCATTTTCAAAGATAACCGTAGTTAAAATCATTAAAAAATTGAAAAATATCTGATTGAATTTTCATATACATCAAATATCATTTAATGTCTTGATATTTTTTGGTAATTCTCCATTATACGGTTGATGAGAAAAATTCAAAGTTCATATGCAAAACAATAATGTTATCCAAAATGATATTTAAGAATATAGTTCAAAATAAACTATTTTGTATAAGAATTAAACAATGGGCTTTTATTTGATATTTCAAATAAAAATAATTTCATAATTTAGTGTATAGTTAATTTCCAATTTTGAAATGATTTTATAATAATTTCTTATTTTATGCAAAGTTCACTTTGAAAAGAGGGACACATTTGTAAATAAATATATGTTTTTATTGGTACTCAATTATTTAACATCTATCATTTCCAAAAAATCATTAAGCTATTTACATAAATAATAATATGTTGATATTATGGAAAAAGTTGTGAGATATTGATAACTTTTCTTAAGTATTTTGCTTAAAACTGTGATATATACTTATAATTTATGCAAAATCCATTTGCAGTTTTCTTCTAAATTAAGTAAAAAACTATCAACAAATGAAAATATTGTAATTATTTCATGATTAATTTACATTTGATTTCATATATACATTTATATATATATATATATATATATATTCATATATTAATTAATGAATATATATACATATATGTATTCATTAATTGAATAAATATATAGTTACGAGCAATTATTCTGAATTATAAATAGACCAAGTTTTTTGCGTAAGCATTTATAATGGCCCAAGTATTTCCGTACATCAGAAAAGTGAATTTGTGAGGATGAAAAGAACGGAAGAAAAACAGAGCGATTTTTTCTTCTCTTAATAAAGGAAAAGAATAAAAGTTCCTCTGTGTCTATGCATTCATGTTTTTTTCTTTTATTGACCATCATAAATCATCCTCAGTGTAACGACAGGGTCCCATTAACGAGCTAATATCTAGTGTTTGGTGTTTTGCTCAAACTAGCTTCGAATATTTTTATCTTTGAGAACATTTCTCCAAGTAAATAAAAGCTTATATGTTACACGGGCCCGCCAACTTTGGCCTCATCTTTTAACGTGACAGTTTGCCTTCTTTTGACAGTCTTCGATCTTGTCACATTATTATATATTTTAAACCCAGAAAACCTCAGAATTTAGGAAATTAACATTTTGTCAGTTTTTTAGAGTTACACTTATTTAAAATTAAAATTTCTTGGATTAATTTATAAAATATTAAGTATGGAAATGTATGTGTAGAAAACAAACCCCTTTAAGATACATTTTCTAAAAATTCCTTTGTATTTTATGCAATAAATAATTTTTATTTTTACGTTCTTTTAACTATGGATTATATATATTTATTTATAACTGTACATGGTGATCAAGTTAAAGAAGTACCCGTTGGTATTTTTCTTATCTTTATTCAGAAATCTGACGAGTTTGACAAATATTTTAATATTGAAGTATATTTGTTTGAATCTTTTTTAAGAATTGGAGACAATTTCCAAAACTATTATATTGTAATTTTTTTGTGATGTGAAATACAAGTGGACACGCACAATATTATTTAATCCTAGGATAATTTTATTTTTGGAAAATTATAATTCGTTCTATTTTTTTCACATTGAAACACATTTAAAAAAATATGGAAACGTTAAGACCTCATTTTGAAATCAAACATAACAAGTTGAACCTTTTTGTAACATTGATGGTTTAATTTATGATAATTCTTTAATTATGATTTATTTTACTTCAATGCTGTTTGTAAGACTTCTCTGGAAATCTCTATCTTTGAAGCATCTCACAGAAAATCTAACAGTGAAAAAATTAGATTAAAATCAAACAATCATTGAATTTCTTAAATATGTTAGGATTGAAGTACGAGTAGTAGCTGGCTGCATCTTGCTGTAAACAGAAGTAACGATCCTATTTACTAGTAAAAAATAAAAGCTTGAATTTTGCTCAGGTACGTATCGGGGTTGATGGTTTATGTAAAAAAAAAATCTTTTTTTCGCTTTGAGATTTGACACTACATGCCAATCTTTTAGATGAGTAAAACGATTTTCTTATAACTTTGATATTATCTTTATTCATAAGTAAAAAATTTGTATATTTACATAACCATTAAACTGGAGCTAAATTTCTTCGTATAAGTGAACGTTGTTTAATAACAGAAATAAAAGCAAACTTTAGAGTGGTGTTGTAATATAATTAATGAGAAAAAAAAACGAGTGGTTTCCTGGACACAATCACTCTAAACGTGTAAAATTTCAAACATTGTTTCAAAGGCGCATGCGCTGAACCATAGTATATCGTTTGCTGTAATTTTGTTATATATTTATCAGGATTTGTTCCAAGAAAAGCTAACTATATCCAACTTTCTCAATTTTCACACAGTTTGAAATCACCGCTTTTCTATTTCCATGTCACTTCCTATAGTTGAAATATTTACACCTTTCGAAAAATGTTGAAAGTGTTGATTTTAATAGAAAATTTAAATGATGTTTCTCTCACGTTTTTTAAATGAATTAGATGGAACGTGGTTATCAAAAAGAAAAATGTGTTTTTTGTATAAATAGTAATTTTTATTAATTCATGAAAACGAATTTTTAATGTTACAGATTAAGCTTTCAAAAGTAAAAACAAATAAAAATGTTGAAAATGCAGAGGATTCATTCAAATTATTCATGCAGAATCAGATGATAAAATTAAAAATGTTCACGCTAATTTATATTTAAAAATGTTTTATTATTTAGAAAAGTGAATAAAACTGTACTCACATTTTGAAATATAACTAACTGGGAAAAATTATTGTGAAAAAAAAAAAACATTTTAAATACACTTAATTCATTGAGAAAAAAAAACCCAAAAATCTTTCTAAATAGCTACACATATAATGCATGACACCTAAACAAGTAGACGTTCTTTGTTGAAATTTTAAGAATAAGTTTTTTTTGACTTTTAATATGTCATTACAAAGGTTAATTTGTCGGGACATAAGCAAACGTTTGATCTTTATTCTTTTTAGTTAAACAGTTAAAATATTTTTCGTTGTATTATCTGTTTTATTTTTAAATATAAATACAATGGAAAGAATGGAAGTATTTACTTATTTAAGTATTGTTTAACCTAGTCAGAAGTTTCACATGTTACTTCAATTAGAAGAAAGGATCCACACCATGTTCATCTTTTTTCTTTCTACTCAGAAATGCATTTTATAAGAGTTAATTATTTCATCATTTTAATCACATATTATTGTAGATAAGATTCTTTGGTTGTGTAATTTAAAAAAATATAAGCAAATTATTGGTCTCACAATTTTTTACTTGCAATTTTAGAAATCTGAAAATTATTGAATTTTATCTATTATAGTTGAATTTATTTCTATTTAACTAAAAGCATGTTGTTCATGGTTTATCTCCATCTTACTTAATGGAGAGAAAAGCTATGTGTGTAAGATGTTAAATATAGTAAGGTTCTTTCTTCTATTTATTTATCAGTTTGTCGTACGCCAATAATTATTTTTGAAGTACGCTGTAAAAGGAATAAGGATATTTTTATCTTTTTCATTTTTCTAATTTTTTTTTTTTACTGTATGCCCTAATTACTTCTATCTTTAAAACTAATATAAGAAATGATAAACTGGTTTAATATATTAAAGTATTTAATATTAGATACATTTAGAGATTTTAGTGACAGAAGTTATTTCTTATATTAAATAAAAATTATAATTGTATTAATCTGGCAATTTTAAATACACATTTTAATATAGTCTGTATTGTTCTAAGTCTTTTATTGTAAATTACAACTGATTAAAATGAGAATTTCATAAATGATTTGGTTTTCATTTATGAAATTCTTAATATATTTCTTGAAAATGTAAATCACATGGTTTTAATATGAATCATATAAAAATATTTATGATATGAAAATATTTACAACACATTTTCTTCTCATTTGTGTAAATAGTTTAGGGATAAGTTATATTTAGACATTATTTTTAAACTATAATGATTTCCGATATGCTTCCCTTAAAAATAATTCGAAATTACGCTAATGACACACCACTGTATCTTTCGAGAAAATTACCGTATTAATCTTCAATAACGAGACCTATATTTCAAATTAAAACAAACAGAAAAACAAGGGTTAATATTAAATTTAACTCTTAAAAATAATTCCTTGATTTATATAGATATAATAATAGATATAATAATTTATATCATAATTTATATAATACCCATCATCAGTTAAATTTATAGATTGAAGATAAAAATAAATCTGATTAGAAACTGAAATGGTCAGCCTATGAGTGAAGTTTAATTTTGAACATTCAATTCGATTCAAATTTTAATCGATTGGGAATTTTAATCGATTAGGAAAAAAAGAACGAAATCCTGTGAATTATCATCAATAATAAATATGTCCAATAAAAGTTTGTAAGACATTTTTATTTCTTACAAAATTTGCATTTTTGGTAGAAACTATGAAAATTATAGATATAGATTAAAAAAATATCACACATTTTACTTGTTTATTGTTTAGTTTATTAGTCTAGAATACATTAATTACAAAGACTTATTAAAGTTTACAAAAAATTCTTTTATTCTTTTGAATTGTTTGTTGACAAAAATTAGAAATTTTATCAAAATATGAATTAACAATCATTTTTACAAAATATTCAACAAAACAAAGAATATTTACGCTGTTTCAGTAAATTAAGAAGCATATACATTTTACTAAATAAAATTGATTCAATTAAATTATTAATTTAATGTGAAATGAGTAAACGTTTTACAAAGAAAAGTTGATATTAAGTATTTATTTGCTTTTCATTTCTTACGTTTTGTAATACAAACTTTATACACTTAAAATTTACAAGTCACGAAAAATTGCAAATTTAGTGTAAGAGAATTTCATTCATAGTGTATAAACGATAAATTAAAACAATGTTCTGAATAATTGATGCGAAATTTAAATTATAACCAAAATTTTTAAATTTTTTAAAATTAACTTTTTTTCCTTTTAAGAATTAAGCGACTGAACTATCAATTTCAATTTTAAGGATATCAACACAAAACACGTGTCTTCATTACAACTTAATCTCTTTCTTTCAAAATTACATTATATGTGACAACTGCTTACATTACAAGAGTCTTGTTAGCAAGAGAGAAAAAAAGCACTTTTAAAAAATAACATTTACTTTAATTTTGGACATCTTTTGTTTTAGAGAAACATGGTAATTCTGATAAAACTTACTGTCAAACATGTTAAAGTAATAAAAATATCCTTGCTAATTAAATGACCAGTATTGTGAGTTGAAAGTTATTTATTTACTGGATGCAGTGTCTTTGACGTTTAAGCTAATGAATGTAAGAAAGATTAAAAATGTTCTTGAAATATGTTTGTATGATTTAACATTATATTTTAATATATGGTTAATGAAAATCATTTGCATTGAAAATTTTTGCTTTGGCATAAGAAGCTATTTTAATTTGAATTTGGTATTTGGATTATTTTGTTAGAAAATTGCTCGTTTGTAAATATAAATTATAGTACTAAAACTAAAATATACAAATAATGTTAATTTCAACTACTTTAAGAAATGTTATATTTTCAGAGTTTTTATTAATTAATTTACACTATATGTTTAAAAAGTAAGATAAGAGGTACATAGAGAAATAAACCGTTATTAAAACTTGTTTAAAACATTAAATACTGATTTCGAAGTTAGCAACGCAACAATATTTGATATTACAAAATGATTCAGCTTAATTTTATTTGCCACAAGTTATATAATAAGTATATACTTGAAAGTACAGGACACAAAAATATTGTCATTATAATTTTTCACTCTTTTAAGGAGTATAACACTTTTTGAAGGTCAACTTGCATGTAGAGGTCTTCTTTAGAGTATTATATTATTGATGCCAGGCTATTATTTTGGAATATCCAGTACCATGTTGATTGTATTACTGTAGATCATGTTATATTAGCTTCAGCCACATCGCATAGTTAATAATATGGCATGAAATTTCATCTAATAGTAAATTAGCCCAATATCCCGATTTCCTAAATACGGAATAGAGTATTGTTCAAATTTTAATGATTAATTAATATAGACTCTGCTCCGAATTGGCTTCTGATATATAATTGCTGTTGATAATAGGGCACCTGAATGTCAGTTACGAATAATTATTTAGTATTTCATCATTTACCTATTCATATTTGATCTCGTGATATATTCCGTCGTAAAATTATATTTAATTTCTTATTAAATATTTATGCAGACATGCATATATGTATATTGAAATATCCCTATTACATGCTTCAATTACAAAAGATGTTAAAATTTTACTTGTAATTTTTCGTTTTATTTAATGATTCCGATTATGAAAAATACAACCCAATTCCTTATAGATTCCCTGTAAACAAAATATGTTTTTTAATACTCGTAGCATTTTTTATGCAGGAATTTTCATATATTTCAAAATGTTTTTCATTTATGATTTTAATATTTCCTTTTTTGATGAAAAAGAGTTATTAGACAGTTAAATTTGAATTGTGTTTAATGTTTTTATGTGGCATCGTATGCCGTTCATCTTAATTATTTAAATGTATATAATTTTGAAAGCAGCTACTAAGTTAAATTAAATGCAAGGAGTTCAATCAAATGTTTGAATTTGGCTAAAATCAAAACAAATTATTTTACTATCGTTAGTTTTTCAAAAATCACTTTCTATTAATATGGATGGTGTTACTTCATTAAAGGAGAAAATTTCCGAATAGCAAATGCATGTCTTTTTTCATAAAAATAATACAATAATTGAAATACTTTAAATAAATATGAGGTGAAGCTGTATCTTGGTAAATATCTATTTAGTAATAATTATCTTATAAGTCTTATTAATAGTGTTATCTAATTGAAGTTTTGGAATGAAAATATTTTTAACGTAATGATCTTTTGTTTATATGGTACAGACATACGATTACATTTGTGTAACTTCGTCATTAATAGGATTACTGTTTAACTCTTATAATTTTCAACAGCTGTTTTAAGAATGGTTTTGATAAAAACATTAATATATCAAAAATGTTAAAAAAAGTATTTTATAAATTGAAAGAAAATCAGGAATATTGAAAGCTTCAAGATAAGAAAATAGATATTTCTGCAGATTATTCAACAAATCACATTTTAAACATATGTAGCAAGTTATTGAGCAATACTTCATGGTTTGCCACATCTAGCAGTGTATTACACTGTGTCATCAATGATATCTTTTTCAACACGGCTGGTTATTTACTTTAGTATCAGATGGCCCAATCTGTGAGTCATATTTTGCATGCTGAAGCTTTTAACTTGGGGTTTTCAATTTACATGTGATTGAAAGAATGTTAGTAAATTTTCAGCCTCTAAGTTTTCGAAAGCTGACTTTACGTTCATTATGTTTTCAAAGTTTAAATTATTTGAAATTTTACACTGTAATAAGAGCAAATTTTTATAAACTCTATTGATGTGAGAATTGCATTTCAAATGTTTTGTACAAAAATATAGCATAAATTTGTGTCAAATATACAACAAAGCTATTTTTTTATGTTTTACGTAGGTTTTTTTATGTATATTATTTTATTTGTTCGTATGGAACTCATATAATACATAGGCTTACTACAATTTACAACAAAAAAAGTAACAGAAGAAACAATATTTATTTTTTCATTATTAATGGCGTTTGAGATTAAGTTTATTTGTCGCATATTTTTTTTTCTTTACCTTATTCTTAGTCTTGACATCAATTTTTAGAACTTGCAATTGTTTAGCAAATTGCAGAAGATGAATTAAAAATATTCTTCAAGAATAAATTTAATTAAAACTATTCTTATTTAAAATAAACAAATTAATGAGAAATGTTTCTAAAACTTATATTTCAGAATAGTAATCTTCTAATACAATGTTCATGCAACACTTGTTAAATAAATTTAAATTTTAATATAAAGTTTAATAAAACACTTAGTTTACGTTAAAAACAAGATTTTAGCAGCCTTATGTAGGAAATTCACATTTAGGAAACGTATTTATTATCTTAAGCTTGTTTGATGCTTATTTATTGTTCACTGTTATAAATTATATGATATTTTTATGTTGATGATGAATAATAGAACAATGAGTAGACATCTTAAATATTTAAGGAATTAAATTGGTGGGATTAAGATTATGTTATTTCATATGAAGAATCTAAAATATGACATTGACAAATGTATTTCTTCTCAAACTCAATCTAATATTGTAGTATTTTGTCTAAAGTCTTAAAATAATTTTGTTTAATCGTTTCTTAAAACTTTGCTACTTTTATTTTTATTTTGGTAAGTTTCAATCATTGTTATAAGCAATGACAACAATATCAGAAAACCAAAAAGAACTAGATCAAATAAAACATATTTAAGTTAATTTATCAAATATATTTAAGATGCATCAATTTCAAGCTATTAAATCACAAAATGCTACCAATTAAAAGTTTCATAAAATTTAAATTTGTTTAAAAGTGCAACGCAAAACTAAGTGCAAAAAAGGGATCACATAAAAATTATGTTTTTGTTAAATGAATTAATATGAATATGAAAACTTTCACTCTGGTATATGAACAACAAGTTAAATCTTAGATGAAATTGTATTTACTATATTAGGTATTTTACATGAACAATACAAAATTTCCTTGGAAAAATTCTAAATATAAGTAAACATTTTCCACTTTATTTAACGAATGATCTACCAGAAATCTATCAAAAAAATGCATTCCTCTTTTAACACGCAGAAAATACTAAAGGTACTCACTTTTATGTACCCATTCAATATTAATCATATACATAAATAATTTTCAAAAATTTAGAAAAAATATAAATCTTTCTCTACAATTTATTCCCGACAACTGGAATTTTAAATCAGTTGTCAATCAGTTTATTGAGTTTCGAATTCCTTCATCAAATATTTTATAAGAATGTTTATCTTCTTTCATCTGTTTTTCTAGCCTTTTTGAATATATTTATCTCAAATTGAATATAAATTTAAGAGAATAATAAGAATAAATGTTTTTTGAAAGAAAAGTATATTAAAAAATTATTACAGAAAAAAAAATAAAAATAATTTTCTATTGATAAAGAATAAATTATTCTAATTTATAACATATTTATTTTGATTGATTGACTGGTTTTCAGTCTTGTTTATTTACTATGCTTTAAAATAATCTCGAGCTTGAGAATTGAGGGGAGCAGAGAGGAAGTTTAGTTGGAAATCAGTTATTTTAATTATTCTCCTACATAAACTGATTACATCTTTGAAGTTATCAATCGAAGTTTACTGATCCGGAAGCATGCTGAATGCGTCTTGTAACTTTCCACATCAATTAATTATAAACCTATTACAAAAGGACCAATCAATCACGCTTTAACAGTGGAACGACAGCGTTAATTGCAAAATGGCACTACACAGGATCTTGCTCATAGTAGATGATTATAAATTTCTGAAGTACGAATAGATTGAGTAACCCTTTTTCTTTATTGTGAAAAGATTCTTTTTATAATCTCCACACAATATTTATCCAATGTTAGTTCTCTTAAAATAGAGAATATTTATTCAATATCTCGTTGTTTCTTTATGTTATTAAATAAATGTAAGATTTGTCAATTGATATTTTTGATTATATGTAAAATGTAAAATAGAATAAATGTGGAAATTAATATTTTCTAAGATAGAAGGGATTTAAAATAATTTTGGAGGAATATAAAATATAAATCAGAGACATAAATTTTATATTCAAACGTGTAAAAAATATGTATCAAATGTTAAAATTATTAATACTTTATTATATTGATTATGTTTTAAAAAAAACAGGTTTAAGTATATTTGCATAACTACTCAAATTTTATAATAATCAATCTTCCAATTATATAAAACTTTATAACCATAAAATCAATCTATAAAGATTGAAATATCTATCAAAGTTAAGCTGCTGTAAAGATTATTTATCACAAGTTATGTGAAAAATTTTCATTAATAATGAGTGATATATATGTGGAAACCTAAAGGAGGAAACCTAGAAAATTTCGAAACATGGATACCGACCAATATCAAAACAAATGTTTAAAAGGGGCTCAAACCAAATTCAGGACATCTTATTTGTTTACAACAATGCTCGTTTTAATCAAATCTATTCACAGTATAATACTTTATTCTAAATAATTATTTTTGTTTATTATATGATTATCTTTAAATTGATTTTTTAAAGAGTGTAAATAAGAATTATTTTCAAAAATTACATGTGACAAGTAAATAAATGACCCAATACTTTCAAGGCTAAATGTAAAAATATTTTAGATTTTTATAGAAATCCTTGATATTTTCGTTAATTGCATATCAAAATAATGTGAAAATTTATAACTGAGAAAAATTCATTAATTTTGGAAACAAGTTTTCACATTATTTGTATTTGTTAAACTTTATTATAATTTTGCTTATTAGTTTCCAGTTTATTAAAATACTCTCAGGGATAATATAACAATCAATAAGAATTTATTAAACCACTTTTCACTCCCAAGTAATTAGCTTATGATTGAACAAAGTGTTGAATGAGATCACTCTATTATTTGAACATAAATATTTCTTAAAGTGTCCGCTCTCATTTACGTCTATTGTTTTTTGGGACTGAACCAAAGCTGCTCTACACTTTCATTGTTAACTGATTTTTGCATATATTTTAATTTTCAAAATGAGACTATAATTATATTTCATGACGAAGTTATGCATATATAAGTTTTTTACATGATTTTATAATTTGAATTTATTTAAAACATTATTTCTATCAATTATTACTTTGTATTATAGTATTCATATATAGTATTTATTAGTATACTATTTATAATCTTATTATAAATACTATACTAATAAATACTTATAGTATTTATTGCTTACTTATATTTATTGAAAGGTCATACCGCAGCATGTTTTTATTTATCTTTACAGTTTTCCAATCATTTAAAACATATATCTTTCAAACAAAAATTTCCTGAAAATTAATTACTTAAGACTTACTCTTGAGTTTTCATTAATGTTCGTTGGTCATAAGTAGAGAGCTCAAAAATTATTTTCTCTCTATTTAATGAGCATCACATAGAAATCGTAACCAAATACTTTAATGATGAAATAGATGATAGTTAGTTTCATAAACAATTATAAATCACGTTACCAAAATATTTCAAAAGTAATAAATTATTTACAGAATTTATTTTTAACTAATTAACTATCTCAGAGTAGAGTTTAACTTTATTAGTAAAGATTTCAAAGATTAAAAATGACTAGAGGAAAAGATAATAATGATTGAAAAAATCTATTTAAATATACCATTTTTGTATTAAGTTCAAGTCAGGGAATTGTAAGCCATACGCATTAATTATCTCGTTAAATAAAGAAACAACAAATACACAACAAATACATAATAACAGTACTTGAAGCTCTCTATATTACATAACAATACTAATATAAGCGAGATTAGCAATCAGAATCTTTAATTTGAATCCCTCCTATCATCCGAATTATGTTTAGTTGGACAAAAAGAAATACAATTAGAACAATTTTTCTTTTATAAATATTAATTTAGTATTTGCTTTTCAAGTAGCATTAAATCAATTGATTAATTGGTTCTGTGATATAAGAATATAAATTCAGAGAATTATAAAGTAATAAAGAAAATTCAAGAACTATTATGTAATAAGTATAATTAATATTGATGTAATAAAGGAATAATATAATAAATTAAATTTTATGATTGTAAAATAGCTTATTTATTGAGTATGTTTATTGAATTACAGTTTCTATATACATATAAAGCTAAAACATGAATGATTCATTACAATATATAACAATATAAATATTTCAAATGTTATATTTTAAGAAAAAAAACATTTTGAATAATGCTTTATATACATAAAACGCAAAATGTGTATTTAAAGATATAACTCTAATATCTTCCTAAAATACTTATTGAATATTTACTGGTGGAGTAAGAAATATTTTAGAAAATTACGATCTATTAGGAATAATTATATGAAAATTCATTTAGGATATTTTTTTCAAACATAAACTATTTTTTCCTGCTTTGAATATTAAAAAAATATCAATTTTCTTATTCATCATAAATACATGAATTATAATATTTTCATAAATAAAATATATAACATGTTTATCACAAAATTATTTTTTGCGATGTGGATGATTTTAAACAATTCGCTTTATGTTTCTGTTTTATATTTATTTGCATATTAATTATGGCTTTATAGATATAACATTGCATTGGAATTATTTTTTAAAAGAACAGTTCAATAAGGCATGTTTATTAAGGGCATTAGTTTACATAGTACGGAGGAGCATCATTTATAATGTTTTCCAAAGATATTTTTCTACTTCTTATAAAATGTACAAAACACGTTCTTAAATGAAGATTACTTTTATGTACTGTTTGAGTAAGCTTGAAATGGTGATCCGCTTAACAGCAATGTATTCTTCCTTATGTGTTTTACACATTTTTCTTAATATTTTGGACTTTTTGTTCAACATTCAAAATTATTTTTCTCAGATAAGTCTAGAATACTATTGATTGTTTCCATTAGTAATTTTAAAATTGCATTTAGTTTCAAACTATCCGTAGTGTTGACATAAAAATCTTAAATTTATTATCAAAATTCATTCATGTAATTTTACAAACAGCATTTTTCTGCCTTTAGTTGACATGCTTTAATTGATATTATTGTATTTTTATAAATAATTTTAAATTTTGGTGTTGGATAAGATATTGAAATTCTCATTCTATTTTATATAAAAATTTGCATTTTGTAATCCCTATTATAAGCTTTCTATTAGAAATTCTTTATAATTCATTAAAATTTAATTAAACATTTATGAATTGTTTCATTTTAAAAAATTAAATTTTTTCAAAGAGAAATTCAAATCAAATTAAATTAAAAGCTTCGATTAAAAAATTTCAAATTAAAAAATTTCAAAGAGAAATATGTTTTATTAATTTTATTTCATTTAAACAAATCTTGTAAAATTTAAAGAAATCTTGAAATTTGAAATTTTATTTTAATTTATTTGCTTTCTGCTTGTCTGACAGAAGGAAATATTTTTCCTTCTTTATCAGGCCATGAGCATCAAAACTTTTACTTCAAAGAAAAAAATCATTCCAAAAGTAATGCTTATTGCTAAACAATTTACATTTCTTTCTTATAAACGTATATTTAAATCAATTTTCATAAATATGGATTTTTTAGACATTTATGGGAAGCAATTTTTCAGGATACTTAGTATCAAATTCACTTATAAAATAAAGAAAAAACTGCTTGCAGTTTTCTAGAATGATTTAAAAAAAACATATGTCATACAATGCACAATTAAATTATCATTGAAATGTGATAACGGTATTTTGATTAAACTAATTGATTAAATAATTTACATGCAAAAACTTCAAAATAAACTAGTTTGAAAATTTAATTTATATCTGCCTGTGATAAAGCTTGTCTTAAATATCTTCAACGTAATTTCAGGGATTCATATTAATATTTAAATTAAAGAATAAATATTATTAATATTATTAAAGTAGTTAATAAACCATTTGAAATAGTTAAGTAAAACTCTTAGTTAAGTAAAACTCTTTATTTTATAGTTAATAAAATAAAATTATTTATAAAATGAATTAAATTTAAGTATTTTTTATTACATCTTATAGAAAATTAATTGTTTTGAAACGTTAAAGCATCTGAACATATTTCATTAAAATTCTGAAATATTCAAAAAATATTACAGCATTCAAAAATGCTATTTTAAAATTTTTTGTGTACTATTCATGCTTTTACTACTTTTAACTATGTAAAATTGACATTATTATTAATTATATTATTGTTAAATATTATGAAATTTAGCAATTATATGAACCAGAATCAGCATTAAACTATTTGGTATAACCAATGTACTTTGAATCTAACTAATAGAAATCTTTGACTTTTCTATTGGAAGATACGAGAAATTAAGTTACGCATACAATTCTATTCATACTTCATTTTACCTTAATCTACAGATGAAAGACTATATGATCTGAAGAATCTATTGTACATAGAACAATGTTTTACAATGTATCCTGTTTCTTCATTCTAAGAAAATATATGAATGGTCAATGAGTCAGGAAAATTTAATGACAGGAATACGGAAAAAAATAGTTCTACCCCATTAAATACATCGGCATCTAGTGGAACTTTTGAATAAAGAAAAATTCCACTCTTTTATTTTTTAAAACTCTGTTAATGTTAAACAAATGAAAGTAACTTTTGAGAATATTAGTATAAATCCAAAAATTGAACGTTTTTGCAAAAAAAAAAAAAAAAGATTTATGTAAGTTTAAAAACAAGTTAGACAAATAAGATAAGCCGTTTTTAAGATATTTTAGTTTATTGAAAATTAATGAATGTACAGAGATTACATTTTTTAGTAGAAAGCTAAACACCACGTAATACTCGTAGCCATTTCAAACAATAATACCAGATATGCATTTAGTATCATAAAGGATATTTTTATGATCATTAACATAGATGAAGAAGTAATGCATGTAGTGAAATGGTATATTAAGTATTTGATTTTTTTTCAAATATATATGATTATCATTTGCAAAAAAGAAATTTAGCTTCCGGAAATTAAACATCAGTAAGAAAATCAAAATCAGGTTTTGAGAAATCAGAACTCAGGTTTCTGGTTAAGGAATTAATCAACAATTACTTGTACTCAATTAAAATTTAATTGAAACTTCAATACCTCAATTAAATGTCTTTAAAATTGGACAAATACAAAAATAAGAGGGATATTTTAAGAAGAGAATGATTTAATCTATTCTATAAATTTGAGTGTTCTGTGTATCAGTGAAGGTCATGTAAGTGCATGCACTACATAGTTATTCAATATCTTAATAAACATACTTTTGTCACATGCCATGAGATATATATATATAAATATATAGATAAACATATAGACACACAAATATATATATATATATATATATCATTACAAGAAAATGGAATTACTTAGAATACTGAGAACGTGTCTCACTCTTACATTTAGATTGATTGGATTGTAACCAATGATTTCAAATTCTAATCACTTTCATGAGATTGTGGTAACAACAATAATATGTTATATTCGTTACAAACCTGATGGACTATAAATTCGTCACATGAACTGATTTGCATTTCTGCTTATTCCAAAAAACACAGAATTAACGTACATATTCAAAACCAATGTTCTTATCAAATTTTATATGAAAAATTAGTTTCACTTTATAAAATTTTTCCTTTTATAAAAAACATATTACTCTAGCTTCTTTCTTAAAATGAAAGTTTTTGTTTCATAACTACAGTATTGAGTACATCTAATGACCTAGTGGTACGATTGCAATCAATAAAATTGATTTCCAACAACAGTTTAACAAGGAACCTATGCTGCATTTATACTTTTTTTTTGTATGTTTTCACGCTTGTGCTTGGAAGCTATTGTAATAATATTTCAGAAATTCGTACATGAAAAAAAGAAACTTTATAAAAGCATTATATATCATCAAAGTGCATTGAAAACTACTATCATACTGATATAATCACTAATAAAAGTCAATTCTTGGAAGAACGCAGAATTATAACCGTAATTTAAATTAATACTTCAAATAAATACCTCACAAAACTGGAAAATGCAATGTGATTTCTATTTACTACTCAAGAATTTTACAGAAAACTCATAATAACAAAAAAATGATTATTTGAGAATAGCAATATATTTTGTTAAGTGCAGAAATAAATTTATTCTGAAGCTCTTAGAAATTCTATGACTTTAGAAATTTTGTCTTGAGAAATCCTTGAAAGATTAAACTGTCTTAAAGAAGCTCTATCAAACAAAAGTATCCAACAGTTTTCTCAAGAACTCATCAAATATATACTTCGGTATAGTTTATTGATGATGATTAGGGAAAAATTTAAAAGAAAATTTTGAAAACGCTTTATTCAAATGTTCGTTCTTCTTTTATTGATTTGAGCATTAATTTTTCACTATAAAAATTAAGTTTTATTTTTACCTTTCAATAACGTTAAGAGTAAAGAACTAAATATGGATACTATCAACTGTAAATATGATGAGCATAGCTAAAGTTTCCTATATGTGTTGTTTATTTTTTCAAAATATATGTTACAGAAAAAAATTGCTATTTGTAAATGAAAATATTTTCCCCTAAATATTTAATATGGTATTTGCATCGAAGTAATTAATAATGTTGTATATTCAAATGTAACAGCTTCACAAAATCAACTCATGACGAGCACACTTAAAAGTTTAGAAATATTGATTAATTTGATTCTTGGCAATAAATTTTATTTGTATTGTTAACATCAGCATGCGATTTTTCTATAACCTGAATGGAAATATGAATCTTAGCATTACGATTAGGATAGATTACGTCTCTTAAAGAAATTATGACACATTTTCTTTTTTAAATTCTTTTGCAAAGGACTTCAGAAGTGTAATCCAAAGATACTTTTGTTATTATTATTAAGACAATGATAAACAGTTGGATAATTAATTATTACGATAAAATTACTGAAAGAAAATTCTTATTTAAATATATACAGATATATGAAGTAAAACTTTTTTGCGATAAATATCAATAATATTTAAAATGTTTTGATGGTATTCTCAACTTATACATACTAATTTATTTATTGCTAATGTTTATAACGTTTGATTTTCATGGTGAATAATTTTCATACTGAATAAGTCAATTTTCAAATCCTTTGCAATCTTTTACCAAATTGTATTTTATAGCATTTTTCATTTTCATTTAACGTAAATATATGAAAAGGGGATTATTTAAAATATAATAATTTATATTTTGATATCGTTAATAATTTATATTTATGAAAAAGTGAAAGAATAATATTTATGTATTGTGAAATAAGAACTTTTTAAAAAATATCTGGTTAGAACGAGTATTGTATAAGTAAATCGATATACAGTTATAATATATATACTATCGAATTTTCCTTGAAGATAGTGATTTAAGAAAATTAATAATAATTAACGATATAAAATATGTTTAACGATTTTTTCTTTAATTTTAATTTTAAGTTTATGTATGAAAGTTTCTTTCCTTATTTATTTATACATGAACTTTCAAAAGTAGGACATTAAATTCAGTAGTGTAGATAAATTGGTCAAAAAAAAAGTATCATACTTCTTCAAATCTCGTTTTAAAACTAATGAACAGTTTTTTTTTAAATAAATATTTAGCATAGCTTAGTATAAATGCGATAAATTTTAAGGCTTGAAAGCATTGTTTCATAAAAATATACAAATCTATGCTAAATACATGGATTTTCTATTTATTTCCTATTGTATATTTTCTGTCTCATTCCTAAATGTTTCTTTAATTATTTTACTTTAATTTTTAATTTTAATTTGCCATAATCTTTAAGTTTCAATATTTTTTTCTCGACATTTTTCATTTGCATTTATCAAAGAACACATTTTCTTTTGATAGTTTTACGAGCATAAATCTTATTTTATTTGCTTTTAAAAATGAATTAATGTTCTACAACATATTTAATTATAAATAAGAGAGATAAAACCAGTTTGAGATTTATATTATAGAGGAAGTTATGTAAATGATAGTTGAACCAGAAAATGGATTCACAATAATGCTGCTACATCAAATGCATGCTTTTTTTTATAGATGTCGAATCTTTGTTGATTAATGTGTCTGTTTAGTAAGCATTTAACATAATATCATTTCATCGTAGGGCATGACACATTACAGAAAAATATCTATCACAATTATCATACTACACTATTACCCTTTTATTTGCTTAGTATTTGACCAATATATCAAATTAGAGTTTTCGAGTATCGTTGTTTTTTAAATTAACTGATTGTATTTTTTACTGAAGCATTTGCTATTTTAATCCTTACATTTTTCTTTGCTTAAGATATCATCATAGATGATTTATCTTTATATACCTTAGAATATCTGTCTCACATAAAATCTTTTTTCAAATCTATAAAAAAAACACAAACAAGTCAAATTATGTAAAATATATAATAGAATGTTACAATCAAGAAGATAAATGCCATAGTTATATTTCATTTATTCAAAATAACACTGAATTATTATTGAAAACTATTTATTTACAGAAACTATTTGTTAAAATTTGGTAACATTAATATACGTTGGTAATATTAATGTGTATGTTCTGCTTATGAAATGATAAGAATTTTCTAAATCAATAGCTGCCAATATGTGAAGCAAATACTGACTGGAATTGTTCTATTAAATTTGTTGAGAATGTTATTCTGATCAATAGAAATTTCGACATAAGTTTTTACATTAATAATATGAGTATAAAATTATGATTGAGTTATTTCCCTTATTTTCAACTTTAATCCAGGCTCTCTAAAATTCCACTTGAAAAATCCTGAAGTTCACAAGAATTAAATTATACACATAATATATGGAAGAAAAATTGTATTTTTGGTTTAATATATTAATGAATCATTTAGTATTATATATTTTTACAATTTCAGTGCTATATCAAACATTTTATTTCTGCTATCTAAATGATTAAAATAACCTTAATATTTAAAATAATTTGAATAGTTTTATACAAAAATAATAATTTTGGCAACCAAATTTAGTCACTGAAATAAATGTTTAGAGCTAAAATTGCTCTCCCATAAGAATATAGTTTATTTCAGAATTCATTTTTACATAGTTACTACTCTCTATTTAAAAACACGAGTTGTTTCGTAAAAATGAAATTTTTTTAAGTTTAACTAAAATTAATTTTTAAGTGGGGGTACCAAAGTTCCAAATACCATTACATAAAACCTAATTTATTTTCTATTTTTTCTGGGTTGTTTTCATACTTGCGATCATTTACTGAAGAACAATGAATAAAAAATAATTTCCTTTGAGGTAAAGCTAATTTCATTTAATTTTTAATAAATTAATTTTCAAAACAGCATTTTATTTTTAATTAGCTCTACTCAGCTTTAATAAATCGCTTTCATAAAAACTTTCTTTCAAATTTTTATTTTTAAATCAAATTAATATACATTGTTTCTATAAATTTTATTAATCTTAGTTTCTAGTTCCTTTTATGTAATTATAAATTACTTTTAATGATTTAAAAGTAGTTATATGAAGTACATGTATTATACATACAGATATACATAAGCTTTTAAACTATATGTAATGTTTAGTTCGTGAAAGCTTAATATACAGTTTTAAATTATGCTTAAGCACATAAATTATTAAATTTATCACAAATAATACGAAATTTAGCATTATAATACAAATTGCATCTTTTGAACTTACTATATTAAAAACAGCTGTTATTTAAAATATATGATACATACATATATATTTTAAACAACAATATATATATATATATATATATATATATATATATATATATATATATATATATATATATATAAATGTATGTAACTATTTCTTGCATAACTCTCTAAATCTTTTTTATAATACACAAGGATAAAATTCAGATTGCTCACATAATATTATTACTTAGGTATTGAAGTGCGTCGAAAAAATATAGATCCGTTTTTTATTTAAAATCTCTGTATTTCTGAATATTGCAAAAAATGTTTTTATGTATTCATGGGTAAAATAATATGTGATATTTTCTTAAAAATGCAATGTTTTATCATTTACTTAAAATATAATACTTGAATAGAGAATACTTAAATAGAAATTTAAAGTACAATGTATACAAATAATTACTTAAAAATTGACTTAGCAATTTTATATGTATAAAAATATGTTTCATAAGAAATATGCAATTTATTATCTCTTAAAAATAAATTCTGAATCTTTAAATTCAAATTAAAAATATATTTTACTATTAGTATGTACCATTGTAGTTTATTTTAGACCATATTCTATTTAAATATTTTTGATATATGAGTCAAAACGTTTCCTTATGATGTGTTTAAAATATGTATTGATCTCAATCAGATAGGATTAAATCAAAAATCAGAATAATTAGTACTACATAATATCATATATATACATATATACATACATATGATATACATAATACTATATATACATAATATATATATATATATACATACATATGATATACATAATATATATATGAAGAATGACTAAGAAAAATAAATTAATTAATGATTACAGTGAATGAGATTTCTGTGGAATTCAGTAATATAATTTGCGGAAGGTTTTTGTACGAAAACTGCATAAATTCCAAATATATTTTATTAAGAATAAAATAAATCTATTTTTAATATTAAAAGGAAAATATATAAAATTTTATTTTGATGCTAAAACCTACCGAATATTGTAGAGAATCCAGTTTCAATATTGAAAATTAATACGTCTTTTCAATTTTTTGCAAGATTTGTTTCTAAAAATTATCAAAGAAGAAGAAAGGATTATATAAAAATTTTAGAATAATATCATACTTTCATTTTCAGTTTCATACCCAAGAGAAAAATATATTTTTTGACATGCTTTAGAACTTATTTCGTATTAAAAAAACAATCTGAAAAAAGAAATCAGATTTTGCGCGATTTTTCTCCTCTTTTCTTCTCATGCCTTAAAATTATATTACATTATGTTCTTTGAACACTTTCCGAATTTAAAGTGATCTCATAAATTCCATTCCCTGCATCTAAGAAAACGTAGAAGTTTGAAATCTTATTTTAATATTTTGTTGTGTTTTGTGCACGATTTCCTTAGGTTTGAATGCTTATAGAAAAAGTATCATACATGATACAAACGTCAGTATGTAGAGAATATAATATAGTAATTAATTTTCACTTAAGAATTTACGTTAGAATTGTGGTATACATTTCAAAATGAATTATCATTTTATTTTTTAAAAGCAAATAATATTTATGACAGAGCAATTTAATATTTTTACATGTACGCAACAAGAGAGTATGATTGTATTAAAAGATTATTATAATGATGGATGCTAGAGATTTTACAGAAGTTTTGATACTGATTCTGTCACTCAAATTTTAATTCCTCAGTTTTGATTTTATACGCAGCTGCCACTCAAATTGCAGCATCAAAAAAGACAATCGACAACAATAATAATAATAATAATAATAATAAAAATTACACAACAAACTTATTTGTAGATAACATGTTGACCAAGTATCCAATGATTAAATTTATAGATTCTATGAAGTGCAGTACCTTCTAAAAGCATAAGCTAGAGTAGCTACAATTGTTAGAGAGCACCGTTACCACAAGTCTCGGGATTAATTTAAAGAGATTTTGGGTGTGTTCTTGGGGTGCAGTAGACCAAGTAGCTTCTACATTTTACCAAAATTGATCTGGTGTGGTAGGTGGGTATATAACCTGGGTCAATCGTTGAACAACCATGGACCATATGTTTTTTATAGGTGAAAGATCTGGAGAGCAAGCTGGCAATGTAAGCAATTCAATATAATCTGATGAAGAATCCTTGGGCAATGCATACCGCGTGTAGTCGCGCAATATCCTGTTGAAATATGGCTGTTGGAAAACCCTGAACGTAAGAAAGGACAACTGGCTCCAGCACCTCTGAGAGGTAGCGCTGACTGTTTAAAGAACCACAAAAGCATACTAGAGGAGTTTGAGAGTAATATCCAATACCGTCCCATACCATAATACCCGGTGTAAGACCAGTGTGACGGTGCATGAAGCACCTTTTCCGCATCCTCTCTCCACGGTGTCTTCACACTCAAATGCGACTATCGTGATGTTGCAGACAGAAGTGTTATTCATCAGTGAAGACAATTTAATTCCATTCTGCTGTCCCCATTTTTCTTTAATCGCACCATTAGCGGTGGAGACGTCTGTGGCTCTGCGTCAAGTGTAGACGAAGAAATGAACGTCTTGCGGACAGGCCACTCTGCTGTGAACGGCATCGAATGATAGTCGAAGACACTGGATGATGAGTTACAGACTATATGTTCTGTGCTATGTTTCATAATGTGGCTGATCGATCTTTAAATGAATTGCACAAATTTTCCTATATCATCACACGAAGTGGTGCACTGACATGTAATCGATCGAATAGGTCGGTCCACCCTACCCTCCTGTATCCAACAATCACAAATCCGTATTACAGTTGCTTGGTTTCGTATAACACGACTATTGATTTCCCTGAAAGCTAACCAAGCCATTATGGATCCTTTTTTTTTTTTTTTTTTTTTTTTTTTTTTTTAAAGCCACAAGTAAAACACAATTGCCGAACCTGAAATCTTTGAAAACTCCAAGTTTTAAATTGCGCTTTGAAATGACGTCACAGGCACTCATGATGTGTTTCTGAGCTGAAATTCTAATCATTTACATTTCTCACCTCCACTAATGTATGTCATTAATTTCATGTTATTTGCATGTTTTTTTAAGAGTGTTGCATTTACGGTGGCCAGCACTGCATATCTATATAATTTTTACTCTCTTTTTATTTATTTACACTTAACCTGTATTTTCCTTGCCTCGCTTACATGAATATTTACACAATTTTAGGCTAATTAATTAAACAAAAGGAAATTTCATCTTGAAACATGATATTCTGTTGTATTCAATGATTACACCAATATTTACTTCTTTAATACTATTTCATTACAACTTCTTTCAGAAAATTAGTTTTACAATTAACTTATTTTATAAAAAATATTATTCAACATGTTTATAATTTAATTCACATTGTTTACTATCTAAAGGAATTGGTTTCACTTTCAACTTTTTTATTTACTTAAGATTTATAGTTGGAGGTTAAATATTTATGACATCATATTTTTGTGCAAAATTAAAATTAACTTAAGAAAACTAATTTTTTATTAAACAAATATTTGCATATCATTGTTTCTTCAGGATTTATTGCAGTTTTCTGATTATTTAACTGATTATTATCTGATTATTAACAGTTTAATTAAATTTAAGCTTGAACTGTTGAAGGCAAAATGCTCAACTGAATCTGGTTCATAAACGAATATGCAATTACGTACTGTGTGAGAGTAAAAGAAAAATCAGCTGGTGATTACAGCTAAAATTAATTTATGTATATGTGCATATGATAAGGTTTGAAATGAGTTATTTTTATCTAATATTTTTATTATTCTTATGTATTCCATCAATAAGAAAAATCATCTATTCTCTTAATAGTAAAAAAATAAAAAAATAAAAAAATAAATAAAAAATTCGTGAGAGTTATTTCAACATTGCGAACGTTTTATATAGTTTTACAATTATTATTTTTTGAAATAAAAGTAGATAAATTTTGTATAAAATTTTCTTTTGAAAGGTTAGAATAAAATTGATTTTGATAAATTTTTACTATGCATATTAATACATTTTTATACAAAATTAAATTTATTTTAAAGTTAGAAAAGTAATTTTTACTGGCAACCATCAGTTTTATACAATAATTAAAAGTTCTCAGACAAATCTCAGTTATGATATACATAAAGAGTTTTTTAAGTTTAATTTCAGGTCATCTATTGAAAATTTATGCTACCAAAAAAAATCTTAGGACATTTTATTGATTTGGTTTAAAAATTAAAATATAATATGAATTAATATTAAAATTCTTTTGTGAAAGTACATTTAATAACATTTAGCAGGATAATTTTTTATCAGATTAATCTTTCGCTTGAAGAATTAAGAAATGTAAGATTGTAGACTGAAAGTTGTAGTGTTGAAATGAGTATAATTTAACAAAGTTTAATTTAACAATGAAATTTTAATTTTAATATTCGGAAAGATGTTGATACATTTTTGAATTATAAATTAATGTATATGTATTTCGTTTATAAAATAAACTTTACTTTTATATGCCCTTAGCGAAATGTAATGTAAACATGGATAAGTTCATCAAATGTTTAAAGTTATTCAACTGATATAATGAAATAATTAGGTATTTATATTACTAACTATTTATATTTGAGTGACATTGACGCCAAATTAAGCATTTCAGTGGATGGTATTTCATTTTGACGCTAAATATATTACATTAATTTCAATGTGAAAATTCGAAATATTAATCATATGATTACAATAAAACATATTACATTATCACAAATATTTTATTAAGAATTATCTAAAAATTTTCTAAATACTTTCTAGAACACATTACCATTCGTAGCCCTCATGAATTTATGTTTGAATATATTCTGAGAAGAGTTAAGATTTATAATTTTATTTAGTTTTTGAAAATTGAATGCATTATCAACTTTTAGTCCCCATTTTACTTATTTAATCTAATTTATTTATGTACAGGTGAATGATAAAGCGACTTATCTAACGTCTTCTTACATATTGGTTAGAAAAATTATTAATATGAAAAGAAGCTAAGTTCATAATAATAAGGTTTTAAGCAGTCATTTGTTTCATTCATAATCCACAGATAATCCTAGCGAGATCATTTCAGATTTAATTAGACTTAATTTGCTCTTTCTTTGCTCTTAGTCATGTTGAGAAAAGACTGAATACTTTTGGAACAGAATATAATGAAACATTAGGGCTGTTTTCCAAATCTGCACTCAGTGGTAAGTGTTTTCATAAAGTAATAATTAATGTTTTCCAATTAAGCATCTTTGTATATCAAAATTTTAAAATGAAACTTTGATATTTTCCGAAATTCATTTACTAACTAATATGGGGCAAACATGCTAGTTTTTCATCACTCATATAAATAATAAATAATATCGATAGAATATTGTCAATGTTTGTGATTTCAATTTAGCGTAATCTGCCTAACCCCAATATTTTTGAATTAAACAATTAGTCATAGCGTTAAAAGTTGAACAGAAAATAACACATTTTTAAAAATGTGTAAATGAATTATTTGCTATTGATTTTCATAATTTTTATACACATTTTCTAATACTTATCTCGTTATTACTTGAAGAGAAAAAATAAGTGTATAACTTTAATATTAGGTAATATTTATTTAGGGTCATATACATGTATGATGGTGAATGTAATGTGTAGGATATACGTGTATGGTTAGTGCTTAATGTAAGATATGCAATATGGTTAGCACTTATTTGAAGTATTTATCATTTAGTTTTTATTTATCAAATTTGAAGAACGTTTACAAAAAGAAATTTGCATGTAAATTATTGGCAGAAATAAAAGTGGATAATTATCATCTGTAGAGTTGCTTATAAATTGCGAATAATGTTATATTATTTGATAGAAAAATTATTCAAGCATATATAAAAAATATTTTATATGTCATAATTTTAAAATAATAATAATTTTTAAAATGTTACATTAAATTATATTCTAAATATTTTTAGGATGATTTGAAAAATTATAAATAGCTAAGGTAATAATTACATGTTTTAAAAATCATTTTTATTTATCATATATTTATATTATATTGTCATAAGAGGAAAGAATAAATAAATGCCAAAAATCTCTTACATATTTTATTTAAAATACTCTTGCGAATATGTTAAACATTTTCTTAAATGTTTTACTTAAATTTAATTGTGGTTATTTATGACATCAACAATTTTTTTAAAATATAATTTTATTACATTTGTATTTAAGACATGTACATTAATGTTTTGAAATTAATTGTTAGTTTTGGTTTTTTGGTGTTGTTAAATTTGATATTTACGGATTTTTTAATAAATTAGCTTTGCATTGTAATAAGGAATGATAAAATAATTATTGTGATTTAATAAATTTAAAAATTGTAGATTTAAATTCTCCACTAAATATGGAAAGAATATTGTAGAATAATGTTGAAATATTAACAATTCAGAAAAAAATTTGAATGCAGTGGATAAAATAAAATAGAGAGAAATCCGTTTTTAAAGTTGAAATCATACACGCAAAAAAATTTATTTACTTTAATGAAATAATATTTTATTAAAGAAATTACTTTACAAAACTAATTCTTTAAACAATAAAATCTCTCTAGTATAATATAAATTTTTAATTTAAAAACGAAGGTTGAAAGCCATCATAAAGTGCCAACCATTTTACATACTTCACTGAATAAATCATCAACGAATGCAATATCGTTAAACACATCACAGACGTAAAGAAATCCAAAAATATATAAACCGGAATGAGTGATTTTCTTTTAATGCAATGGAGTCCTTTTCAATTCATCTGCAGGCCCACTTCAGCTTTCTCATCGATCCAGAAAAACAGAAAAATAAAAAGTTATTGCTTAACCAAAGTACATAAAAAGGAAGATTTTGAGAATATATTT
>JAPDSC010080375.1:0-15732 GCA_026290005.1 Latrodectus geometricus
TATTAATTTGTTATGGGAACATGGGGGACATTGCGACCCGACAGATTTTACGTGCCCTAGTCGCCATTAGTGAACACGACGGATCTTCGGCTAAGCCGGGATTCGAACACACTACCTTTTGGTAGCGAGAACGACGCCCTAATCAACCAGGCCACCACGGCCCTATTCCAAAGATTAAATACCATAATATACTTTAATAATTCATTTGAATAATCTTCTAAGGATATACAAATGTTAAAGATCATATTTAACAAATCGATAATTGAATAGAAATATTATTAAGAAATAGATTCTTGCTAAATATATTGAAATATAAAAACTTTAAAAATTAATCCTATCTATAATCTCCGCAATATATTAAGAAATATTAAAGTTAAATATTTTAAACTTTAAATTTTCAATGTTTTGTCAATTAATTAGTTTGGATTGTAATTATAGTTTTTTTACAACAATTAATAATATTCCATTAATTAATAATATCAATCAGTAAATTAAACATTTCATCTTATGAAATATATTTGAAATTATTTAAATTTGTTCCCCTTAAATTTTAATTGCATTATTTTTATGGAAAGTAAATGCATGAAGTCATTTAAGAAATAAATTTTGTCTTGCTTAATAGAATTGAGAATGTTTAATAAAATAATAGAAGATGTGTGCAGATATTTTAATTTTTAAGTAAACTTAGATGTAAAACTTCTTATTAAGTTTGAATAATTAAATTTAAACTTATTCACATGCATTTTTAATTGCTAAGATCTTTTAACATCTGTTTTGAAATTATTTATTTTTATCATTGTATAATTTTTATCATATGTGGTTATTTTTTATGCTTTCTGTTTTAGCAAATAATAATCATTGAATTATCAATTAAAATATAATGTTATTCAATTATATTTCTGCTTAGTGCATTATCTACAAAATTGTTAAACAAATGAATAATTCTCTGCCTTTTTAATTCTTTAATAATAAATAAATAATTTTACATATTTCGCTCTGATACCGAATATTCTTTAAATATGATAAATAATATCGAATAAATAGATATCGAATGTTCTTTAAGTTAATTTTCTGAATTCAAAAATGCCAAAGTGGCACCGTGTGGGAAATATCGTTTTATTCTGACAGGTATCGTGCTTCATACCTGATTCAGTTTATGACTGTCGTCCTGAGAAAATATATGCACACGTATTATTCTACTCAGTTCAATTAGTATTATCTTTGTTCAGACATGGAGACGAGGATGACATCGCAAGTGTCAGTTTCTTATCTTGACATTGGTTCAAAGTTGAGATGTGGCTCGGAGTGTCAAGCATTATCTTAGTTGGCAGAAATTGGCAGTCAGAAACGCATTGCAATAACCAAACTCATTAACAAATAATTTATTTAGTTTAATTTGAAGTTGTTAATCATTTTGGTGTTCGGGAGTCTCTAATAGAAGCAATATTATGTTTTGTTATTTTACAGAAAAATATTTTCTAATGACTTGATTTTATTTTTAAATAAAATTTAAATTTATTAAATTTCTACCATTATATTTCAAAAATTTCAAATTATAACTGCGATAAAATAATATAAATTTCTACAGATATTGCCTATAAAAATAAGAATATTTATATAATTAAGAAAAAAATAACAACTTTTTCTAAAAAATAAATATGTATGTATAATTTTTTATTCTTAACATGTACACAGTTAAATATATTAAGAACATAGATAAAGAGGATTTTTTTAAAGAATTGAAAAACAGCAAAAAAATTGTGTTTTTTAATTTTCAGAAATTGAAAATTTATGGAACTCAAAAATTGTTTTTCTCCCTTTTCGATATTTTTTTTTGTTATTTGTCCAGTATATTAGCTTTTATTTATTTTAGTCCTAATAATATTGAAAATTAGTTTTTGCCTAACAATGTGAGATTGTTCGACAATTTTCCTATTTTTCTTGTAATTTGTAAGTTAAATGTACAAAATGAATAATACAAATTTCTTCGCTCCCTTTTCTTAGTTGCATTGAAGAAAATATTTGAAATAGGGATGCTTTCAAAGTATCCCTTCTATTTTATCATTGTTTAAAATAAAATAGATATCAATGAACCTGAGAATGAGTATATTTAATCAAATTGGGTATTTAGAAAACATCAATTGTGTTTTTAAAAGTATTACTAGGCTTTTAAAGGAGTAATTTTTAGCAGGAATACTGTTTGCGAAATTTTAGGATACATTTCTAAGGAAGCATTTTCTGTAAATAAAATCATCGAAGCAATGATATTACGAAAAACAAATCTATCACTTAAATATTATTTTAAATTCTTTGCCCATATATAAATTTACTTCTTTATTCCATTTTATTTCAACGTAATATATTAAATAACATAATCATAACGTCATCATTGATGTCATAGGATATTTAATTTGTGAGATGTTTCATTTTCATCTGCAGTCTTAATTTTTACATACAAATTAATGGTAAATTTTAACATAAAAATAGCTTTGTTATATAGCTATTTACATTCGACTAATTTAAAGTTTCAGGGGTACGAATCAACTGGTTAATTTAAAAAAAAAATTAAACAATAACATTTAAGAATTTGTCATTATTAATTTCTTTTTATGCTAATAATATACTATTCAAACTAGATTATCTTCATTGAGAAATATGCTTGAAATATTCTTCCAAGATATTTGACAATAAAATATGAAACTGTTAGAGTATTTAAAGATAGAATTTCGACAATATTCAGAATTAATCGTTTGATGACGTTTGAATCATTTAATGATGTTTATAATTTTGTGAATAAAATGTCATTCATATAATTAAGTGACTTTTTCATGTATTTCACATATTACATTGTATTTAATGTTTCAAGTTAGTTAATTTTCTTTCCAATTCAAAGAAAAGGTGACATGTGTACTTCTGTTATCATAATGCATTTTCTATCTTAATTAGGCAAGCTATAGCTGCAACATATGCAGCTATACATTATCTTTGCCAAATAAATTCGGAAGTTATTTTTCATCTATAAATACAGAAAATGTTACATATAATTATAATTACTGTTTAAAATCTATAAAATTAATATTATAATAAAAGTATAATTAGAATATTTCATTATAATAAACGTACACTTCCACACATGAATAATGAATTCATTCCAGCAAGTGTAAGGATTTTTAAAAATAAAAATGCTATTTTAAACTGTAATTTATATTTAATCAAATTATTAGTCAGTAACAAATCACACTATGATATGAAGGGAAATATATGTTAGATACATTTTAAGTAATGAAATTAAACATACACAAATTACGATGTGGAGAAGCCCTTAAATTTACCAATTAGTTAACAGGATCTAACATCTATCATTCTAACATCTCCATCATCAGTAAAGAACACTAATATGAATGACTTTTTTTAAACTAAAATTAACGTGACAATGGTGGGCCTTAAAGCCTGGAGACTATCCGAGCAGTAGAAGTCTACATCGCAGTTTAATTACAATAAAAATAATTATTGGAATACAATATTGATCATACATTGACAAAAATAATACGTTGAATAGAGAGGAAAATAGAGAGTGAAGATTAGATTTCTTGGTTAAAAAAAATCGAATGTTAAAAAGAAAAAAAATATCTGTACACATACATACACATAGACATACATATATGGTAATTCGAGATATTTGCTATATACATAGACAATGAGTTAAAGTCCAAACTCATTTAAGTTAAGATTTCACTATTCTGAGTTTATAGTGCTTATGTGAGTTTTTTTGACATGTAACTAAGGGATCTTATTGTCTGTTACATGTAACTAAGAAATGTCTATCCAGATACTCGCAGAGAAAATATTGAATTCTACAGCAAGCAGCAGGATTGCTTTTTATATGGCTATTGCTTCTGTCTGATATATAGAATTTTCCTTTGCCATTTTTATTTGTTGTGTGTATAAGATTATGTTCTTCTGAAATAGGATAAATGCTGAACCGACCCTGTTGTAGTGCTTTGAGCCATCAGTACAATAGTTGTAGTCTGTGTGAGTTAGAGCCACTTGTTGAATTGAGGAAGCTGTTTTGGGGATGTTGCCTGTTAATAATATTCTAGTCCTTATTATTGGGTGTACTGTGTCTTTGTGTCTCTGTCTTTCATAATCTCCATGAGCTATGATAGTATTCTCTAATACAGCTTTTTGATGAAGGTGTATTATTTTTGATTTTATTGCAATCATTTCTATAGCAAGATGGAGAGGAGGTATGCTAGCTAAAACTCTGAGTGCTGATATTGGTGATGTCTTATAACCCTTTGTGATTAAAAGTAGAAAATAACGTTGGATTCTTGTGAGGATTTTCACTTTCCTCTGCGTCATGGGAAAGGCCCCGGATGAGAAGAAGTAAGAGGATATTTTTCCGATTACTGTGAGGTATATGCTTTTTATGACTTTGGTTTTCAGACCCCAGTTCTAGCTGATCTTGGAGTGCATTCTTCGAGCAATAAGAATGATCTTTGATTATATGTAATTTGGGTGTGTCAAAAAGGATAATTTGTTATCTAGGATTATGCTTAGAAAGGTAATTTGCTCAGTCTGTTTGATATTTTAATTGTTAATTCCTATTGTTGGATTGCTTTTAAGTGACTTATTATTTTTTCCCAAGATCATAGCTCTTGATTTCGTTGCAGAAATCGTTAACTTTAATTTTTCGCATATTGTTGAGAACTTAGAAATAATGGAGGTGTTGCAGTTTTTCTGCAGTTGCTTTTTGGTTTCCGAATTTACAAATAACAAGGTATCATCTGTAAAAGCAATTATTCCTGTGTGTTCGGGCCAATTTAGTTGTAATACTGAAATTAAACACAACTTGACATATTTCAAAGCATAAGTTCGATTTTTTAAGAGTTTAAGAATATTATAAAAACAAAATGTCATGCAAATGTTTCCTTATTTTTTTCTAAAACTAAAAAAAATATTTAACATACCTATATAACGTAATTTTATCAGGCTTACGAAAATAACATATACGTATATGTAAAGCAAAATCTCTTGAATAACAAAGAAAACTACTTCTAAGCTCTTAATACGATATGCTGCTTAATAAACTTAATATAATCTAATTTATATTTAATTAGAACGATTGATGATTTAATGAAAAATTATATCAAATATTTTTAAAGATTTGAAAAATACTACATATATCAATTTGAGACCAGAAAAATTTCTTTTTCTTTACTGACGCATAAACTTTTTTAGTGATAACAAATAATATGGCTTTTAAAAACTGTTTACAACAGTGGTATAAAATCTTTGTATTTATACTTATTTTTTAAAATTAAAATCGGAAGTGTTGATAAATTAGCAAATAGGAATTAGTTTAATACCAATTTATTTTCTTCAAACTATCTGAGTCCCCTGTGTAAAGTGCTGACAAATCTCACTAATTAGGGAAAGGTTTTCTTAATCTTAATAGCAAACAAGAGACTTCTCGCTTTATCTTTCCTCCGACGATGCTTTTTAAAGACCATGATTAATGTACTATCTTGACAACAAAATTTAAAGAAAACTGAAAAGAATCTTCAAAAACAAAAATATTTCACTCGGTCTTTTTTTTTTTTTTTTCGTTTTTTAAGGAAGCGAACATAATTTGTTGTTTTAACTAAAGTTTCCGTCATATTAATGAATAAATTAACTTTTTAGAAGAAAAAAATGACTTTCGGTAAAGAAGTTTCTTTTATTTGACTTTTAATTTATGAATTATTTTCAAATAAATATGTTCCTTAATTATTTTCTATTTTTTGCTCAATCGGTAATGAAAGAATCCATTTTCTTTTTGGTAAGCATATTCATAAAAATGTGATTACATAAAACTTACAGATTTGTAATTATCCATGGGCTCCTTTCCCAATATGTCTGAAATTTGCATATAAATTCAGTTTCTAGAAAATTCTTATAAGTATTCATTTATGTTTTCTTTTCAGGGAATTCTTAAAGCAAGTTCAAATTATTATTTTAAAATGAATTCATTAAAAATATCTATGTAATATTCATCATTCATACTTGTAAGAAAAATAAATAACATTAGTTTGGGGAAAAAGAAATCCATTATTTTTACGTGAACTTTTTGTAACTTCTTTCAGATTCGCTTTGTAAAAAGTTTTAAAACAGTTTTCTTGTAGATTTTTAGGTCTTGTGCGACGCCACGACTGCTGACATGCTGTCAAGTTTGATAATTTTTGATATTTTATAGACATTCTCGACGATGTTGTATCCATGCGAAGTGCATCTTTAGCATCCAAATACCCAAACGGAATCGACGAAACAAAAATTGTACGTAACTGGTTGTTACATCTTATATAGGACGATAAACACATTTCACAATTTTAGCCACCCGGCTATCTTTTTCGCCGTTACAAGAGAAAAACGAAAATGTATCGAATTTTCTGTTTGTTGTTTTCCATTTTTAAAACCTTGTACTCGTAACTGAATGAATCAAACAAAAAACCGCAAGAGGATATTTTAGTGTCAAATGTTACCTTTCCAACGAGCATAAATCTGAAATTGTTTGATAGATACCTCACGAGATAGCGATCACTACAGACGTCTACCGTAAAAAAAATGGATAACTTTTTCCCCAAACTAATATTAGAAAATCTATTATTGAAAATTCATATTTAACAAAGCTGTTTTTAATTATATACTCCTCAATATTTAATTATGCTAGTTAATAAATACATTCTATAAATAATCCAAGGTTTGTTCACGTAATTGTAGTAAAATCAAAAAATGCAGATCCTACTATATAATAATAATATCCTATAATTCTATTATATATAATAATAACAAATAGTGTAATAAATAGGAGAAATACAAGAAACACAAATTTGTTTTTTAATTCTCAGAAATGAACTCTAATAGCTAAAAAAATTCTACGTTTTAATTAAATTTATGAGCCTTAATTGCAAACATATAAGTATTGCTTATAACTATTATCATGTTTCTATACTATATTAATTTTTTTCTGTTTTCGGCATTTATTACATAAATAATCATAATTCAAATGTCCCGTGAAATTAAAATGTACACAGATAATGAACCAATAAAAAATATGGTTATAGGTAAAAACAAAACAGTCAAAGATTCTTACATCCTTCACTATATAGAAAAAAGTAATTTCGTTCAAATTTAAAAATAATAGTAATAAAAAAATCCGGTGCAAAGATTGCTGCACACACATAAAATTTTAACCCACCAGTGAACGAGTTGGGTCATTTTAAAACAAGCAAAATTGTTTTCATATGTTTTTCTCAGATAAAACAGCTGTGGTGCAGCTGCGAGTTTCTGTAACTTCCATTATCTTCCTTGCAGTTTGGCACAGAAAATCAGAGGTTGTTCTGGGTAAAAGGACACTGAGTTCATTTATATAATATGGTTCTTAAAGACCCATGCCAAGTTATCATATAAATATTTTTCAGCAGGCAATTTTTTTTTGTTTAAATTTATTTTTTGTAGGCAATTTCTTTATTTATGATTTCTATATTAGATTTTTTATGACTTCTGTATTTGAGGATTTAAGGCATTTTTCCTCACATTGTAAAAAATATGTGAGGATGGTAATTTTAGACCATAAAATTTCAAATGATCGCCAAGGAATTCTTTCTCTTTTAGAGTAAGTGTTATGCAATGTTTTAGATGTAGATAATTTTGATGAAGATATACATTTTAAAATAGCAAAAATTTTGAAACAGATTATAAAAAAATGATGCAAGTTGACTCAATAATTTAATCATCTTCTCTTGGCAATTCTTATAAGAATGGCATGTTATTCGTGGATGCGAATAAGTACTTTTATAATATTGCCAGCAATATCAGGCAACACACTATTTTATTATACCTTACAGAATGTAGCTGATGTTTCAAAGTTTCCGATTTTTATAGGAAATGTCAATGACTATCCGGAATCAAAAAGCAGAAATATGTTCTAAATTCCAGTACACATACTGCAATCATATAAAAACCTAGTACATATGTTCTTAATTCATAAATATCTATGTTTGAAGCACGCACATTTCTTATGATAAAAATACAGGTGTGATCTTCAATTATTTTTTAGTTTAATATTATGTATACAAAATAATTGATTCTTTTTCACTTTGTGAAAGTTTTTTTTATAATTTTTACGAAAAACAAATTAGGCATCATATGTTTTCCATAAAAAATGTAATATTATACGAAAAATTTTTCATTTCATATTTTTCTTTGCGTACTGCTTTTCCACAGCTGCCTTACTGCATACATTAAAATATTGGTAGAAAAAAGAAAAAATGTATATAATAGTTTGGGTAAATATAATTAACTCATTCATTCAAGAAATTTTTTCCAACACATTTACATGGAGATTAAGTATGGAATACAGATAGTCATTGCCACGCATTCATTAATCATATAAAAGAAGAAATATGTATTACATGTTAAAATAAGCATTGGGAATCGATAGAGTTAAGGTTAAAATGAACAAATTACTTTTAATAAATTAGATAGAAAAATAAATTTTTTTTTTATGGCGGGAGCCCTCGAGCAAGTAAGTACATTAGCCCATTTGCCGCAACAAGGCCGGGAACTGCTACTTATTTTATCGTTACCCGGTGGGCACCTGTGAATCAAGTTACGAAGTCACGAGTAGCATCGCCCACGCCACACCCCCACAAACCCGTTTAAAGGGCAGCCCACATTCATCCATCATCAGAGGAAAGGACAAGAAATACAGAAAGAGAGAGAAAGAGAAAGTACATTCATGCCCGAGCCGGGATTCAAACCCAGGTCCTCTCCTTCCGTAGTCAGTTACGCTAACCACAAGACAGGTTGTGCGGCTGAATGAAAAATTTCCAGCATGAATATTATTGACTTCAAAGAGTCTGTGATATTTGCTAATAAACTCAATAATTTTTAATATAGAAATTTTATTACCAGGTTAAATTTTGCATTCAATTTAAATAAAGTGTTTTGGCTTAAATTATAATGTCTCGTAATTAAAGTAATTTATGAAGCCGTTGTAGATATTTATTCAATTTGTATTCCTTATTTACTTTTCAACTCAACAAAAACAAAATATACATTTATTTTAATATTAGTATGAGAGAGTTAGATTAACTAACCTTCAATTAAATTTAATTTATTTACTTAATATATTTATATTTCGGGGGAGGTACACATATTTCTATATTCTAAGGAGTATTTTATACTTGATTTTTCGTAGAATAGAGAAACATGTGAGATCCCTTGTGTCCCTGTCAGCTTGGCTTTATCTATGGGAAAATGAATAGTTTAGTTTATGATGAAATACAATTTTACTCCCTGATACTCTTAATACAAATCAATTTATAATTTTTTCATATAAAAGTATTTAAAGAATTTTTAAAAAATTGAAAATTACAGAGGAAAATATTTCATATTACATATATATATTAAATGCAAAGATGTTGTCTTTTGTAAAATTATTTTATTTTCGAAGTACTTTACATAAAAACTAGAAAATAATTTTCCTTTGAAATTAAATGTGCTTTTATTAATGTTAAACTATTTCATATAAAAATATATTTGACTTCACATTGTAGAATTGAATATAGAATTTATAACAGTGCGTTTACGCAATAGCTACTTTACAAATTAAAACTGAGATATGTTATATCTCCTGTTGCCGAAAATATGAACATAGAAAACAGCATCAAGAGTATGTCAAGACTACCCTAAGGACTCATCACACAGAATGTCAGGAAACACTGAAAAATGTGTAGAAGTTTGAAGGTTTTCACAAAATAAAATTGTTTCAACCCCTAAGGATGACCAGAGGATTGAAAAAATCTCAAGAAACATGTCTCAGTTGTTTCGCGAAACGAGAAAAAATGTTCTTCCAAGTGTCCAATTTCCTCTTCCTAAGACAGAAAGCTGTCGCCATGGGAATGTTAAAAGAGCCCTGAACGGCTATAAAATCCCCTGAAATATATATGTACTAGGTAAGTCCTATTCACCAGTAAAATAAGAGTTTTATGGCTAAAAAGTGTCTGTTACCTGAATTTGAATTGGAGGAGAAAGATTTTCTTAACCGTAAATTTCTTTTTTATTAACTACATTTTTAATTTATTTTCTGAGGAAATTTTAATATTCATTTCCAAAAATAATCGCTGTGAAAAAATCTTTAGGTTTTTAAATATAATCTTGAATGAACAGTATATGAGCTTAGATAAGAATAACATGGAATCATATCATAAAGTCATATAATAATAAAATCTATGAAGGTTTTTTGATTAGATTAATTGACAGACAAATATCATAACGATGTTTTTTGTTTTCCTTAGGAATATGTTTTTTCTGAAAACAGCATACATTTATAGTAAAAGAAAAGTAGCGTAGCGTGTACATGAAAATTATCCTATAAATTTCCAAGAACTCACTACCATAGACGTGCATGTAGAAGATAGAATCACTATGTCACGTACACGATTTTTAATACAGTGAGTTTGAACAATGAAATATCCCACAGAATAATATCATATTACTATATTAATGTCACCTTTAGATTATCAGCCAAAACAGATTATTCAATTTTTAGATAAAAAAAAGACGTTTTGATTAGTTTTTTATGGTATCTAGGCTGTAAAAATTTATAAATTTTAGTTATATAAAAAATCAATCAATTTCACTCTTAATGACATCTAATAATTGCAAACACAACTGCTTTAGTTTATACTTTGCATGTTTTCATTCATTTAAAAGCTTTTACTTAATTTTAAATCTTATTATAAACCATTTATTGCATTTTTTAAAAATTTTTATGATTTGTTCATTATTGAAGAACTATATTTTATACAATTTGTGATCAGTAAATTGGACATTCTGTTTTGATAAAAGAAGGCAAATATGAAAGAATACTTGAAAAAAAAAACAGATATTAATAGATTTCTTTTATTTTATCCGATGACAAGAATTACAAAAATAGAGACCAGAAGTAGAAGGTGAATTTCAAAATCGTGTTTGCATGATAAAGTGGCTTTACAATATAAAGCATTTAATTATTAATAATGATTCCATCATTTGTACTGATACATATTATCCATTGCAATCAAGAATCAATGAATTGTAAAAATTACTTATTTATGGATATTCCAAGCGCTTTCCATTTTGAAGATATTTTAGGTTTAAGTAGAATTCTGCATTTAAATTGATAAGAAATCAAATCTATGAAACATAAACTGAAATTAAATAATCAATTAAAATTTTTCGTCCTAATGCATTGAATTTAAGTTCAAATTACAGAGTTAATTTAAATTTGACTTATAGACTTGAACTCAAATACTTATTTTGAATTCATAGTTTTTTTTTTTCTAAATGAAGAATGTAAAATTTTGTTTAAAAGTTGAATTAGAACTATTTTTTATAAAACGTAACGATTAAAAAGCTATTTCATAAAAAAAACTCGTTTTTTGAAAAACATAAATATTTTTACAAAAGAAATTTTATTAAAAACATTTAGTGATTAAGTATTTAGTCAATATAAAAATCACATGATTTAAAAAATATAACATTTCCAATGAAAAGGAAATTAAATAGAAATCTATTTGGAATATTTTTATTCAATGTTTAAATATATATTTAGCTTAAATATAATCACTTTTTTCTACTTTAAATAAATATTATTGGTCAAAGGATATTAAGAATACCTATAAATAAATATAAAGACCATATTAACAGTTTCAAAAGAACAACAAGGAATGGCATTCAGTTTTTCTTTGGAATGTTTATATTTTATAATTGTAGAAGACATCTTTATATTTTCGAAATTCACTCCTATCAAAAATATTCTCAAAATCTAAATAAGCGTTATCAAATATTTTATAATCACAAAATATATTTCTGAAAACTGTATAGAGGGTCACATAAATTAATAAGTCGACACATATGCAGATAAACAGAAATAATTACATGTTTCACAAACAATATTAAAAAGTGAAATCAATGTAAAACAAAATTATCGAAGCCTAATATTCAGCTGAAAAATGCAGTTAGACATCTGCAGACAGTTTGCTTACATCGTTAAAAATAAAAGCATTTGTTTCATTATAACAAGTTAGTGTATGAAAGAAATGTACTTTTTATCACTTCAGAAGTATATAACAAAATAACATCAGCGATTATATTTCACATAGAAACGAACATTTCTTCTATGATTATTGTGGATTGATAAACCTAATTAATTTAACATTCTCACTGAGAAATTTGTATAATGGATTGTGAAGAAAGCAAATAGTTTACAAATATATAAAAAATATTTATTTAATTTTAGTTTGATAAAAATTATAACAAACATAAAAACATAATTGTCATTCGAATTTACTATAATTTGACTATTAATCTAATATTTTTAAAAAATGTAATAATAATTTGATAAACTTTGCCTGAATCCTAACAAATTTAAATATTTTGTGGAAATACCAGTGAATACTTCCTGTAATGTTTGCTTTCTCACAAAACTTGATGAAAAGATTCACCAACATTTAGAGTGCGAAAATTCTGGATAAAAGTAAGCACTTGAAGCTTGTCAGAAAAGATACAAAAATAACCATCTGGTGTTAATATCAACAGAATTGATAGGAAACTTTACGAAAACTTTTCTACAGCAATTTTTAAGAAAATTAAAATCCATTTCTCAGAAGCTATATTTAATACAATATTATATTATATAACATTTTCACTATTATTATTTTATAAATATGTCTTCTATTCACTGCAAAGTTTCATTGTAAATCAGCAAACCAAGTAGAATAGAACTATAAATCTTGAAGAGACTAAAATTAATTTCATTTCATTTTTATCCCATAAAATTTAATATATTTTTTATTTAATAAAATGGTATTAATTTTTAAAAAATAAGCAATCTTATATGATTACATTTAATTCATTTAAATCCTCTAAATTTATTTGAAATAATTATTTTTTAACTGCTACTATTATTTACCATGAAATTACTAAATTAAATAGAAAGCCTCTGTTTAGGTTACAGGTAACAGGAATGCAAATTCAGAGTTTCTCCAAACGGTCCGACTCAAAATTACCAGCGAATGTTTGCTGCTTATTTAGACCAGAATTATTCCAACCATGTCCGCTAGCTTATAGATATTCAAGTTACAATTATTCTAAAATGAGTCATTGTGAATATTCTATTCCCTCAACAGTTTAACATTAATGAGTAGGGCTGTATTCGGAATGAAACGCTATATATTATGTTGCAGTACATTATCATCCTAAATTCAATTTGTACTTTTAGAAGTGTAAACTGTTTCAATTTAGTAAGACTCTATGTTATAGTTTGTTGGAGTTAAAGTAAACGCAATATACTTAAATTTAAAAACTTTATTAATACAAATTGCACATGTGAAACATTTTAAACGCTCCTTAAAGCACTTTTGTCTAAATAATGTGAAAATTAATTTCATTGTTTAAAATCCTGTTATGAAATAATGAGTTGACAATATCAAATAATGAAGTGTTTTCCTTTGTTATAAGAGAATATGCAGATTTAATTAAACTGTTATCAATAATTATTTGTTAGTAACTAATAAAAGAAAATAGAATATTTAAAAATAAATAAATAGTGAAAATAAATTACGTGTAGGTAGCAATGTTCTACATTTTTTTAAATTCTACGAAATTACTGGTCATTTCATATCTACAAATAAGTAGGGAAACGGTCGATTATAAAGGGAGATAAAATTAAAAACTTTCCCAGGTCACTTCATGAGACTACATCGTAATATTGAGTTCTAAGCGAAACTGAGATTTATAACGTAAAAATGAATTGACCTATGTAACTTAATTTTCAAAGCCCAATGGTATTTCATCAATTTTTCTTGGCATATTGAAAAATGCACCAGCTTTATGACCACGGGACATGGTTGAAAATTATGACGTATTTGTTTTGGTTTTGAAGAAATGTGCTGCTGGAAATTATTAGCGACAATCTAAACATAATATACTCATTACATATCCATTATATGATGCACCATTGACAGAAATCTATATAAAAATGCCTTGTATCTCATTTCATTTTATCGTTTTTATTGACTTTAAGGACATCTTTTTATCGAAAAAAATTCTAAAATCCATTTTTGGCATATTCAAATTGAGCAATCTTTTTATGTTTCTTTTAAATTATTAGATTAATGTCATGGAAAATCATCTTTCCGTTTGCCAATAAGTTTTCATAGAAAATGAAGCATATGGTGCTTCAGTTTTCAGGATAATATCTCATAATGCCGAAGATTATTAAAATTTTACTTTTAAAATTTTTCATAACTTATTTTTGAGTCTATACTTAATTTAAATTTTTGTTGTGAGAATCAATGCCATTTTCCACAACAAATCTATTTTTGTAAATATTTAAAGGATTTTTGAAAGCAAACAATTGTGTAAAATGCAGAAGTTAATAGAATGTAAAAAATGCAAATGAACTCATAAATCACAAAATCCGTGTAACAAGGACAATATAAGCACGGGATAATAATACAGCTAATTGAAAACTAAATAGGTATTTAAAAATTAATGCATATAAATTTTCACTTTTGAAAAGGTCAATAATCTCATGCAGTTAATTATGCTGCAACATGTGCCAATATAGAATTCTTTGAATATCTGATTAACTGCTAAATATTGAAACTAAATTTCATTGTAAAACAAAAATATATCTAGCACTTCAAATATTCTCATATTAATTCATCAATTTTAGGCGAGAGAAGAAAACATAGATCTATCCAGTCATATTCTATCCAGTCAGGATAAAAACAATTAAAAACATGAGTTAAACAATCAAAATGCTCTTGGTACAAACACACACCCGGTTTACAGTATGTTGCTCCAAGAGTCGTCCTGTTAAAAAAATTCCATTTGAATGAATACAGAAGAATAACAGAAGAAGGCATCTCACGTGTTGAAGGCAGCTTAAGAATACATTTTTTGCTGTTTGGAGATCAACAAATGAGACACATTTCCTAAGACAAAAAATTAAACTACTTGTTGTTATTATTCCCCAGAAAATCCTTAATTTAACCATACCTCTTTGTATTGCTAGAAATCTTTTTTCTGAACTTGATGATTGAAGGCTGTGATGTAGAAAATCAGAGAAATCTGCTGATAGAACAATAGTCTTATTTCTGTATTTTGCATCCTGTACTAAATGCCTATTAATAGCAGTTCACATACACACTATATAAATGATTTAGAACGCATTTTTTCTTCATAGGATACTAAAACAGTACCATTTACACTAAACGCGCTATAACACTCAAAACATATGATTTTCGAATTTAGAATAAGAGCAGCTTAAAATAGAGAAAGGATTAATTACATATATAATTTTAATTTAATATTAAAAAAACGTTTTGCAAACTTCATTTTCTATCATAAAACAGAATTTTATAAATACAGAAAAATTTCTTTAACTGTTATCATATTCATATATTTTATAAATAATTTTTTTAATATTTTGCCTAAGTGGATTTCATAAATATAGATTGGTTGCTATTTTCCTACTTCTTTATTTCAACAATTTATTTTCAAATATGTAACTCCCCTCTCAATTAACTATATTAAATTAATAAGCACGAAAACAATTAGTTAGTTTAGTTTTTGATATATATATGTATGTATGTATATATATATATATATATATATATATATATATATATATATATATAT
>JAPDSC010080378.1:5701-33433 GCA_026290005.1 Latrodectus geometricus
ATGATTAAACATATATACTTAAACTAACATTTACTATGATGCTAATTGAGAATATAGCAGGAGTAAACAATCAATTAGCTTTAATAGTTTCAAAAATTATATCTTATAAAGGCAAATTTTTAAAAATACATAATAATTCACTAAAATAGTAATGATAAGAGTGATAGAAAACAAATAAAACCCATTTAATAAATAAAAAGTGCAAAATTGAAACAATCATAATTTTTAAATTCTAATTTTAAATGAAATACAAAATTAATTTCATAAAAACAAAATTAAAAATGAAACTATATTTAACTAAATATTATATACTGATACCTGTTGCTGTATGAATATATATATATATATAAATAATTATGTACGATAATTAATGATATAAAGATATTTAGATGTCACTTCAAATTCAAATGCAATATAAGATTGCAAGATAAATGGCAAATTTAAGCAGTATTTTTTATTTACATTGATCTTCTTCTTCTATTGACACAATAACCCCTGATGAGTTAAAGCCTTCCCAAGAACTTTCTTACATTCTGATCTATTTTTTGGAATTGATCTCCAGTTAGTAACTCTTAGAATCTTAAAATCTCCCACTACACAATCCATCCAACACAATCTGTGCCAACCCTTTTTTTTAAGATCACAAAGATTTATGATTGAAGTTTTAAAAGTTAATGGTTTACTTCACCTAGTATTATTAAAATATAAAAAAATACATTAAAAATAACAAATTCGATTTTTTAAAAAAAACAACTGTCAGTGAAATAAAAATATTTGTAATTAGTACATTAGTTCCTAATAAATGCAATATATTGATTGCAAAACAATTTTAATCAAGAAGGACAACATAAACTCTTATACAGAATACATTTTTACTTTTCTTTTAAGAGTAAAAATCGATTTATTTCAAAATGAAACAATCAAGCAATGAATAAATATCAGTTGTAGTACTTAAGATAATTTTTGATTTTTTAAATGTATATAATGCCGTACATAAAATGTTAAAATATTAAGAACACTTTTTTTAATTCATTACAAGACTAAATACATTAATATATTCCATTTCTTAAAGTTTTCAATGATTATTTTCTCAAATATATATATCAATATCAAATTATTTAGAGTTCACCTGTGTTTGAATACACAAATGAACTCTAAATAATTTGATATTAATATATGTAGATACTAGTAAAAATCAACATGAATAATGTGGAATATTTGTTCCGTGTGAAAGATCAGTGATAAAAATATGATATTTTTAAAAGAGTCCCAAAGTAAAACAAGACAATCTAATAATTGTACTGAGAATAAACTTCTATAATTGATAGGAATTTCAACATCAGTCCCAAGAAATCAGGATGATGAAAGAACAATTTTCAAAGAAATCAATCAATTTTTATTATAGACAGCATTTTGATAAGAGCAATGTAGTAAATTCATCTTTAAACAGAAGAAAAAAAATTACAAAATAAATTTGATTTACAATGTACTCAATTACTCATGGTCGTTACTTTATTTTAAAATACTTAAACTAAAAATTATTTCATGTTTACTGTACAATAGATTCTAGATAAATCTCTGGGAATACTGAATTAAAAATGATAATTTTGTAAAGTTATTATGATTACATAACACAAGCTTTTCAAAATTTTATAAGTTAATAAGGTTACAATCACTTTGTTTGAAAAGAGCAAATTTTTCAAATTCGAAGACAGAAATGACTTGGTTCATAACTTCATTAATTACAGAGAGAAAGGAATTTTAATGAAACACAGCTTTAAATAAAAAATTAAATGAGTTGTAAAAATTGTGCTTTTAATCAATTCTAATATTAATTATCACTAGAAATAAGTATAAAAAACAACTTTTTGAGATTTTTTTAAGTATTGAATCATTTCTCCTAATCTGTTTTTTTTTTTTTTTAGATTCTAGGTATTGTTGTGGTAAAAGAAATATTATAAATGTTATATATAAAGCATAATATATTTGCAAAAGAATAGTATATGATCATTTTCCATAAAAAAACAAAATAATCTTTGGGTCACTTTTGGCTTTACAAAATCAACCTCACACCCTGCTGTTGTATTTCCCCCAAAAAAGGCACTATTCCCCAAATTAAAATGTTCCTAAACTGTTTTAATTACTTTTTGGAAATAAGAATTTCCAGAGTTATATAAATTTTAATTTACAATAATGATTAATTTATATCACTTTAATAACAGAAATCATTCTGATATAAAAGAAATATTTTAATTTATTTTTTTTAATAATAAGTTTAATATTAAATAAAAGAATTTACCAAAGAATGAAAATGATAACAGTATATTAAACTCTTTTTGGACATTTTTACTTTATAAATTAAACTGTGATTTCACACTTTCCTTTAATTAAAATATTTATAGAACTAAAAATATATCTTCGGAAGTGATGATTACTAAAATGCATAGTTTTTACTTTACTATGCATTTTAGTACTCATCACGTAAGAAGCTATAGGTCAAAGCAACAAGCACGAGGAATAATAAACACAAGTAAACTCAAGGAGGAAAAAACTGGTTGAAAACTGCAGAGAAAACAGGTTAGGAAGTAAAATTATGCATGTCTAATTCCAAGAAGGTTAAATCTCTTTAACATATTTATTTACTCAAGACTTATCTTACATTTTCTCTTCCTTTTCTGAGGATCTTTTCTAACAAATCATGGGAAGATTTCCAGACCAGGAACTTTTATGAATCTAGAGAATACAGGCATTTTTTACATTATTCCTCACCCCAAAAAATAAGCTTCATTTGCCTTAAAATTTCCCACCTTAAAGTTGAAATCCCAGGCTTATGCTGCAGATTGAATAAGTAATTCTAAATTAATGTAAAGTCAAATGTCTTAAGTAAAACTCTGTTCTAACTTTATTTAATTTAAAACAGATTTTTGTACTTCTGAAAAAACTGAATCAAAAAAATTATTTTGACAAAGTTAAGGTGATAGTAAGAGAAAAGCTTCTTATAAAATTGTAATGCTAAAAACTATATTGCTTCAGTAAGTTCTAAATCAAAGATCATTTGGTAGATTATTTAAATTAATACTATATCCAAAATTATTTCAACAAGAAACACCCTTGAGCAAATCTCATTATTAAATGAAAAATTATGATTATGTAAAGCAAACTTTTCAAAGTTTCATTAATAACATTGTTTTGAGTTACTACAAATTGAGTAAGCTCAAAGTCACTAATAATTTGGCTGATTATTCAATGAATTATATAGATAAATCTACTTCAACAAGAAACATCCTAAAATAAATCTCAACAGTAAATGAAAAGTGACTGAGTCGTAAGTTCAATTACCTTTCTGCAGGTGTGCTCGCAGGAGATCTATATCTTCTCTCAGACCAAGATGAAGATATATAAGAGCGCCAGAAATTAAAACACTTGATGTAACCAAGATGAACTGGCATAATGACAGGCAAACTGATGTAATACATAACTGACTCCCACTTCTAAATTATCAATTAGAAAACATAATTTTTCTTAGTTATCGTGGAAAATAAATTTTTAGGAGTGAATAAATATGGCTTTAATGGGGTATTTTGGAAATGAATGTCATAATAAAGCTTCAAAGAAGCATACAAGATTTACATTGATTTTTTTTTATTGAAATATTTTATCCATAATTACAAATTAAAATAAACCAAAGTCAAGAATGAAATTCAGCTATTTTAAGGATGCTTTAATTTACTCTAAAATTATGCAATTAACTTTTATAAATTATTTTAAAAAAATTCAAGTTTTAATAAATATTTGAGTTGTTAATTTATTATTGTGCACATTTACTAACTAAAAATTTAAAATTAATATTAAAAATTTTAAATTAATTTTAACACTGAAATTAGAAATAATTAAGAGAAAATCATGTTAAAAATATTTTGGCGTCAATTAATTGGCGATATTTTATGCTAATTATTAAAAATAATAAAAATTCAATAAAAAAGAAGATGCAAATGAAAGAGAAAAAATGGATTAAAAAAATTTGAATAATTTGTATAAAGTAGAAAAGGGGAATAAACGTTTATCATTTGTGCTATATGACAGCGAAGTTCACTCCGCATTTAAAAATAAAACCAAAACCTTACTTTTTCCGGCTCTTTCTCCTGGGTTGCAGAATGGAGAAGTCCTCCATATCGGAGGAATCAGTATCATGTCGAAGCAGCTCGTGAGCCGAACATGAGCCGGACGCCTTTTTGATACAATTAATCCTCTTTCCCGAACTGATCTTGCCGTTCGAAACTAGAGCATCAAGCTCTTTGCGTTTTTTCATCTTTTTATATTGCTTGACCTGCACATCTAGCTTCGTAGCGGGCTCCACCGTGATAGTAAAAACAGCGGCGGAAAAGAGGAAAGATTTGCTTGCGGGAGAAAACAAACCGAGTTGCGTTTCTTCTATCACGCCAAGGCAGCTGGCATTTCACGCGAAAAAGTGCCGATGAATTGATTTCCTCCTCACAAGTTGATAAAAAATATCCTTCTTCAAAGGGAAAAATGCACCATTCACATTACCGTTATAAAATTCAATCTCGTCTGTTCCGATCCGAAGATGAAAAAGATCTAGGGCTGCAGCCACCAAAATCGACAGCGCGTTAATCGATAGCGTGCAGATCGCCAAATTTCTGGGGAAAAGGAAATTTTGACGCCAAATACGCGACTCGAAAAGGAAAGCCATATTTATTCAAAAGACAGGTGAATAACGCTAGCTTCGGATTATATTCGAGGGAATTACTATATTCTGATTTATCAAAAGCAAATACGACTAGCACGGATAATGCTAAAAGAGATTTGATATTTTAAGTGAAACAAAGTTATTTTAGATATTTTAATATGCAAATTTTTTTTTAATAGAAAACCTAAATTACTTAAATTTGAATCTTGTCAATTTTACGTAATTTTGTCATAAGCAAAATTATTAAGGGTTAGGAAATAGGTTTTTTTAAATTTCAATTGCAAAAAGTATTTTCTTTCTAAATTATGGGTTGTAATTTTAAATTTAAGAAGAATGTTTTAATACCCTAATACTTTTAAAAAAAATAAAATGAACATAACTTAATAGATCATTTAAAATAGCGAACAAATAAATAAATTCTTTATGCTTTGAAACATTTATACCAATAAAACAAATAAGTTTTTGAAGAATCTCATTCAAATTTTAGGATGTATATAAGCAAAGTAGCTTTATCATTAATATAAAATATGAAACTTATTATTTATTTTCCAATGTTTCCATCGAAATGTAATATAATAAATATATAATTCTTAAGCGAGTAATTCACTGATTGAAAAAGTTATAGTATTAATAACAGGAATTTTATTTATAAACCACATACATGAAATAAATCTTTGAGAATTGTGAAAATCGCCAAAATGCAAAACAATCGCCAATCGCATAGAAATCATAGAAATAGGATTTTTCGTAGACTTGGAAGATGGAGTGAAGAGTTCTGTGCGTGCTGAAGAGAGAAGGGTGGACGAGTAAATAAAAGACAGAAGAGCATATAGTTTGGTAGTTCGAATCACTGAAGCAAACGATCGATTATCAAAAAGAAAACGAGTCAAATTAAAAGTAGAGACGGGCGAGGTTTTACTTCATTTATGTATTGAGAAGTTTTTCCTTTTTAGAAAATTGTTCCGGAAACAAAAGGCGATTTTCTTTTCTTCCTTATTTTAATATGTTAAACGAAATTAAGCAAAGAATATATTCGCTATTTTGAAATTTTCTTAAGGTCTAAGAAACTATCGCGTGATTTATAGTACAGACAGATGCAGATAGAAATTAAGAAAACACCTTCGGTTTTATATTAGTAATTGATAAAAATTAAGCTAAAATGTCAAAATTTGAAAAGCAGAGACTCTAATAAAATATTTATCAATTTAGCAAATTGGTAAAAATAAATTTTTAAAAAAAAAAAAAAAAAAAAAAGAAGAAAATGAAGATAGCTTATTACATACACAAATTTTTTTATTACATCAAAGATGTTTAAAAAAAAAACAATTTGTTTTTAGTGTAAATCAATTATCAAAAGTATTGAATTGGTTTAAACTTAATGCAAGTTCAAATTCGTTAAGGAAGGAGCACGGAAACTCAACATATCTCTTTGACAAATGCTCTTGAACAAAGTAGAAGCATACCATGTGTCCTTTGCTTTTAAAAAATTATAAAATTTAAACCTTTTCCCCGGGAGAATAATTTGAGTTGGACTAAAAATATTCACGCTCAAGGAGGGAATCGAACTTAGAAACTGTTGAAATGGAAGAACGATGACCATTGAGTGGAATATTCGGTTTTTACTATGTACTTACATGAAATATGCAATCGAATGAAAAATTAAAGTTAATAAAGAATAAAAAAAGTTTATAAGACTTATCAATTTAATATAATTTATATTTTTGAAGAAGGATCTCTCGAGATGATTTATATCACCAATCAGAGTGAAATATTTGCATAATTCAAATTCATTAAATTAAATCATTTGCCCTAGCAGATTAAAAGCAATAAAATATTTTGTTACTATAACATTTTGTCAGTATAAATCTGGCCAAATCTTCATCATGCGTTATTGCCAAAAATGTTGGCAATAGCAAATGAAATACAGGTAAAAATAGTAACTATTGTTATGATAAATTTTTTTTGGAAGCAAAACCATTTTGACATGGTTCAAATTTTATGTAAGATAGATTTGTAAATATAATGGCAAAATGTTGCAATTTGTAATATTTTCTTGATGTCGTACTTAATCCAGCGACTTTATCCCTTGCAAAGGCGAAATAGAAAAGTACCAAAAAATTTAATAGTAAAGAAAAATTATTTTCATTTTGGTTAGTTTTTTCTGGTTAAATATAAATTTTCCTTGGTTGTTTTCATACAATACAACATTGTGAATTAATTTTACTTCAAAAATTTTAGTATGAAAGGATAAACTACAATAGACAAGTTACTGATTTGATTGAACTAGATGCAGCAAGTATGATTATTCATGAAACTGAATAACTACAAAGATAAAAATCATATTGCAGTCGTTAACAAAACGATGTTTTAAATCAAAATAAACAAAAAAGGTATTGATAAGACATACTAGAAACAGACATCTGAACACAAATTTCACAGCGCTTGATTATGTTTTCTATGAAAATATTTAACAACAAAGAGTTAAACAATCATTTATTCTGTACAGCAAGTTTTAAATCTGTTAGAAAAGGAAACATAAAGCACGACTGAGGGCATCTAATAGTTTTTCAATGATATTTAGTTTGGTCGAAGCAAACTGGTCACTATGATTCAAACTCTTCATAATCAAAGTAGTCATTAACGATGATAACTCTATGAGAACGCACATTATCAAAAGAAAAATATGATAAATTACTGCTATGCACAATCTTACAAGAGAAAGATTTCGTCCAAATACTGTACAATCAGTACGCTTCTTACATGGACAAGTTAATATAATACAACAGCGGAATCCATGATGGTTCTACCATGGTGTTATGCTCTGGTGAAGATTTCGAATATCTTATGCTCTGTAGAATTTTATTTGTTACCTTTTGGTTTGCAAGGAAAATCTTGACTCATCCGTAAACATAACTGTGTCCCCATCAGATCTAACTAGCATATTGACGACACCGCTTAAATCGAATCTTTTGAATTAAATAATGGAACAAATTCGTGATACCGACCAGTCCATAATTGTGTAGCTTTTTGCCAACAATAGTAAGAAATATCGCCTTAATAGTGCTCGCTACAATCACATATTTCAAATGCGTGGTACTTTCAGCAAAGCAACAACAAATTATAAATTTTCAGTGAGGATCGTAATACTTAGGTATTAAAAAGTCTTCGAATAACTAATTGGTTGATTTGGAATATTATTACAATCATATGATTGTGAAAGCCGAAGAATTGAAAAATATAGTAATTGAATGTTTCAATGGATTGGACCGCACGATAACGCTCAGACTCTTTCAGACGTTTTGTAGAAACCGTTTTTTGTGTCTTGAAAATAAATCTTACCTAAGTTTTAAGCACCTCTTTATCCGTAGTTACATGCAACTATAGTAACTCAGCATAAGGCTGATTCTACACACGACTGCGTTATTATTTTTATTCAATTTTCGACACGAAATCGTGATTGGCTGTCAAATCACATGTTTGCATATTCAATTTACCTCTGAAGAAAATGGAACCCTTTCCAATTCAGAATAATTTCTAAACGTTAACATTTTTTATAGAGCTATTCCTAGCTCTGGAATTTTTCTTTGCATATTTAATTTTTGGATATGAATTGAAAGATTCTTACTGTAAAACCAGAGAAGACTTAAAAAACTACAGGTTAAATTGCGCTTTAGGTCCCCCTACTTCGCCAACTCGCGAATTTGATGCGGTTTTTCGCGCATGCTCATTAATTACTCTTTTGTTTTAGCCTTTTCATTGGTCGCTAATTAAGTTTCACTTTGAAATAGCGGTAGAATTTTCGCCATGGCATCGGTGATTTTGAAAACGCGCCAAGTAGGGGACCTAAAGCACATTTTCACCACAAACTACAAAATACTTCACAATTATCTGGATTCTCATAACAAATAAAAATATCGAAATGATATCAATGAATTATTTAAAATATTCCTATTGCAATACGACTCAGTCTTATCTTAAAATTTTATTGAACGTTACGATAAGAAATACTATGATAAGAAAAATATCAATTGTTTCTTTTACTTTAGGGTGCGTAATCACAAATAAAGCCAAGCAATTTTTTTTTCAACATTTGAAACAATACCATTTATATAATTTCTTTTGAACCAAAATGCATTATTTTTGAGTATTTTAAAGTACGATTATAAAGCCAATATTTGTTGATAGAGTTGTAGTTCTTGTAACCCTAGTTGAAATATACGTTTTTTTTTATATATATAATTTCGTAGACTTATGTTAAAATTTTATAACATAATCGGTTATAATAGTTATTAATTCAATAGTTATGAATGGAGTTTATGAATTTTTTTCATTCAAATAGGGCATAATATTGAAACATTATTAATTGAATTTGAAACTTTTTATGTATTTTAATGAATAACAAACTATGCAATTTAGCACAATTTAAGTCTCTTATATTTTTGAGAGGAAACGTTATGATATAGGATCGTAAAATTTTGATTTTGTCAGTTTTCATTTTTTATTAAAATAATTTCATTTTTTTCTAATTAAATTAATTTTAATTCTCCATTTATATGCTTTTATTTTATTCCCACATTCGTAAATATTTGAAAAAAACCCCTCGAATACAACATTATCTAAACTCGAAAGCCTATATACGATTTTATAATTAAGTAGAAAGCGAAATCAATTTTTTTTTCTTTTAAATACTTTTTACAATTTTCTTTTCATTCTTAGATTAAAGACAGATTCATCAATTATTCTATTATTAAACTTTATTTTCTAGATTACGTTGTTCTAAAAGTATCCAAAGAGATTACAATATAAAACAAGCTATACAAAATATATAGACTAATTTCAATTAATACATGACTATATGTATCATATTTAACCACAATTATAATCGACTTTTCTCATGTTATATTCTACAAATAAATTGTTCTAAAAAAGATTTTGGGGGAAAAAACGATGTTTTTGTGTTATTTTCTTACCAATAGTCTTTTGAAATTAATATTATTTTATTTAAATAATCTTTTCAATCATTAACAGATGATAAACCCCAACAATCAAAAGTCAAAATAGTTAAAAATTCGAATTTATAAAATGATAATTAAAACAACTGATTTATTTAATCTAAATTATAAAATATATTCTTCTTGTAGGTAAATTTCTAAAATAAAAAAATTCATAAAAATCATAAGATAGACGATGAATTGGCTTGCTTGCACATAACAGTATTTCTCTAAGATGAAACTCGAAGGAAAAATAACTGTGACCGTACTGGTATATATTCCATGATACAAAGTCAGAATGAACAAAGCGCAATCTATTTCTATCTACGAGAGATAATCTTGACACAACAGTAATTTACAATACACTGATTACTATCGCCAACACTCGAAATAAAAGTCAGTTCACGTGACAAACATTATTTTTGGATAATTCATTCAATTTTTTCCTTTGTTACCTGCAAATTATGGTAAGTGTAAAGTATAGTAGAGTAACTTACTGGATACAGTAAAATTCGCTTCCAGAAATAAAAATATTAAAATATTCTCAGTGAATCACGTTAATAATTTACAAATTGGTATAAGCTTGATGAAAGATTTTTAGCTAGATTAGAGTTTTATTGATATTTTGACATATATTTATCAGGTATAAAGGGTAAGTTTATTCTCTTTTACAAAAAAATAAATAAATAAATAAATAAATAAATAAATAAAAATTATTTATCAATGTATGAATATTCATTGATATTTATTTGATCAATGAATATTCATACAATATTAAATATTGATATGACTGATTATATTGACTTATTTCAATAGCAATATCTATTTTGCAATTATTTGATTCCTTTTAACTAAAATGGATTAACTTCGATATACCCATCTAAAATTAAGTGCCAAATCTGGCACTCCCTACGGACTTATTAGGGTTGCTGTTTCTTATTTTGGTGTTGCCTATTTAGATTTCTTCAGCTTTTAGTTTTTTGCTGTTGTCAAATTTAGTATTTTCTTGTATTTTGTACCATTTTTTAAGTTTTTATTTTAAATTTTTTTGTTGTTAATTATTTATATTAAGCGAGAATCCATGTTAGCGAGGAAAAAAAGGCGCCAAAAACAGGTATTTTGCTTGGCGATAAAAAAAGTCGCCAAAATTCCGATTTGGGGGATATATTAAAGTAGTTCCACTAAAATATATGGTGTAATAATATTTATTTATATAGTACGTTTGAATTTTTTCTTTTTAATTTTACAATGAAAAAATTTACTATAAAATAAAATAAAAGTATAAAATAAGATAAAAGCATGAACAAGAAATAAACAGTATCTATTTTACGATTAATTTTATTTAAATAAAATATAGCACATATTAATTTTTATTTACGAACTTATGTTTTGCCTTTTTATTGCTTTTATAACGAAATATACATATAAAAAATATAAATAATAATATATATTTGTCATTTTTTATAAATAAAATATAGTTGAAGTAAAAATTTATTTAAAACTCGATTTTTTTACATATTAATTACTATAATAAACGAATAAGGTAGAAATATTAAAAAGAATTAAACCATTAATTTCTCCAATAATTTTCACACGAAATGCCTAAGCATTTCTTCAAGGCATGAAACAAATGTTCAAAAAGATGATTTTCCAGTCCCTTGTCTCGATTAATTAATTCATTTACTTTTAAGACATGAGCGCATCTTTTTCTATGAAATATTAAACGCTACATAAAGCACGAAACATTTAATTTTTTTTTTATTGGTCATAAAAATTGCCACCTAATTTACTAAAATTTTAGATGTAAAATATACTTTCTAAATATTCACTTACTCACTTATTGTTCAAAAATTTTCTGATCGTATATTTTAGATCTTCTTCGATTATACAGCCTTGTGAATTCTCCACGAGACATAATCCGATTAAGTTAATAATTCTCTTAGAAACGAGACTACTAAGTTATTTAATCCGTGGGAAACATTAGTAAACCAGTTAGCAAAAACAGTTCATGAAGTCGTTCATATTTTTAATTAGTTAAACTTCCGGCAGCAGATTTTTTTTTTTTTTTTTTTGCTAATTTCAAGTAATTTTATAAACAGCTAACCATCTTTGAACTTTCGAACCACGGTCAATGTAAAGTTCATTACCTGAACTGGCCTTCTCTTTCGCCACCTACATAAGATAATATAAATGGATATCCTCATATGTAAATAGAAAGAATTGATTCATTGATAGGGACAAGTTTAGTCACCAAATGTTTTGTAAGCCGCCAAATGTTTCACGAGAAATCGCCATTTTTCTTTACCATGGCAGAGTTTTACGAAGTTAGTTTTACTTGAATTTTTATAATAGACATGGAAAAAAATATTTTGATCACTTTTATATTACGAAATTTTGTGCCAAGTGCTGCGGAGTTGGCGAAATTTGATTTCACTCTCAATGAAAGAAAAGTATTCAAAAATAAGTATATGAGTAATTTTAATTTTAACAACTAAAAGAAATTATTTTTAGGCAAGCTGAGTAATTAGGCAGAAGTAAACATTAAGATTTTTGCAAAATTTTTAACTGATTTTTGAAATATTTCTCTCAAAATATACTTTTTTAGAATTAATCGCATTTATAATAATTGTTTGCTTACTTTCTGCCAATCAAAAACCAAGATTTGGTTCATGCATTACTAGACTTCAATTAATATTGATTGGTTTATATCAAATAAATCAAGATCAAAAACAAACAAAAATTTGATTTTCTTATTCGTGTATCGTCACGTTCAGTACACAAAGGTTAATTCGACCAGGATTTAGAGTTTAAAGCAGATTCCGAATCATTAATAAAATTCATGCGCTCAGTGGGTTAGTTTACACCTAAATTTGTAGCATAACAGTTCCTTTTTGCATTCAATGGCTTATTCAACCAAGAGTTCCGACATAAAGTGAATTCTGGAAGACTATAAACACGCAACCAAAGTGGGTATCGAACTCACGATTGTTTAAATCAGAGCACTAACCTTTTAGCTACAAGCTCGGAGTTTTAAGAATGGGATTCAAGTATAGTACAAGAAAATGAAAAATGCAAAACCATATACAATTTCAATATTTTAAGTTGTACACAACTGTACAATTTGAATTCTTTAAACTGTACATAACAGATCCCCATCTGCGAGATGGAAACCGGATCTTTTGAATTTTAATCAACAGTGTTAACCAAATATCGCGCCAGTTTGGCATAAAAAAACAAATAAAAACATTTAAATCGTTCGTGCGATTTAGACTAACCATAAAGTGGATGTTATGATTTATTTATTGCTTGCATAAACAATCAAATATAAATATTTTATGTGCTTTACATGCTACATGAAATAAATTTATTTTTACTTAATGATTCATAAGTATTTATTTTTTAAAAGCGTATCAAGAGAGATAAATCTCCAATAATATATAAAATAATCAATTCCACTAAAATATTGGCCAAAATTCTCTTTCCAACTGCTCACTGAAGAGCTCATCCACGGCCAACTAGACACTCTAGTTGGCGGTGGCTCATCCGACTTAAAAATTGACTTGTTTTTGATGGGTGGACAAAATTGTATATTGAACATTATTGGTGAAAACAATTATATTTGTTTAACTCACAGACCAATTATAAGTAAAATAAAGTGACGCACACATGATCTCGTCTGTAACGAAAGAAACAACCACTTTATGGTAAATAAATAAAACTTTAAAAGACGCATAAAATTCTGGAATTTAGAATTAATCTTGTTTAAAATGTTTGATCTAGTTACCAATTAATAATTTTGTTATTAAATAAAATTAAACAACTTGACAATTTGAGTAAATTTCATAAGTAACCGAAAACATCTGACCCTCATTTAATTTCAGAGAGTATGACAGAATAAGTAGCGGAACCAGTTTATAAGCTTTTCAAAAATTCTACAAAAACAGATAAGTCTACAGCAAGTTCACAAGGTCAACTAAGCAGGTTTCTGGGGAATGAAAAATGGAATTTAATAATCTGATTGATAAGAATATAAATAAATTTTGCAACTCAATTACGAATTCCATTCGAATTTCTTAAAAATATTAGGATTCGAAAAAAATATATATTCAAATTGTGTGTGATCCTCCTTTTTTTTTTAAATATGTAATGAAATTAAAAAATTATAAATTAAATATGCATGCAATTGTAAATAAAAATTAATTTAAATAGTTTCTTTTTAAAAAGGAAGCAAAATTTTTATTAATAATTTAACAGTGTACTGTAATGATTTTATTTTACGAAAGAAAAAATATTCTTTCATATTTGGTTGGGGAAAAAGAAATCCATTATTTTTACGTGAACTTTTTGTAACTTCTTTCAGATTCGCTAAGGTTTAAAACAGTTTTCATGTAGATTTTTAGGTCTTGTGCGAAGCTACGACTGCTGACATGCCGTCAAGTTTGATAATTTTTGATATTTTATAGACATTCTCGACGATGTTGCATCCATGCGAGGTGCATCTTTAGCATCCAAATACCCAAACGGAATCGACGAAACCAAAATTGTGCGTAACAGTTTGTTACAGTCATATATAGGACGATAAACACCTTTCACAATTTTAGCCACCTGGTTAGCATTCTCGCCATCATAAAAAAAAAAACTCATTTTCTGATTGTTGTCTTCTATTTTTAAAACCTTGTACTCATAACTGAATGAATCAAACAAAAAACCGCAAGAGAATATTTTAGTGTCAAATGTCACCTTTCCAATGAGCATAAATTTGAAATTGTTTGATAGATACCTCACGAAATAGCGATCACTACAGAAGTCTACCCAAAAAATAATGTATAACGTTTTCCTCAACCTAATATTATAAAAAAAAATTATTATATTACAAAAGAAAAAACGATTATAAATTTCAAACATTTAAGATTTTTTATGGCAACAAATTATTAAAAAAAAAAAAATAGTTTTCATGTGCAAGGGGGGTTGTCTGTAGCTAACTCACTCACTAATAAATCTAACTCGCCTTGTAGCGTGGATGTTTGTTATAGTTTTGAGTACATTTATGTTGAAAAAAGTAACTGAAAAGCTATACAGAAATTTAAAAAAATAGTATTCATTAATATATTTTTTATTTTAGTATAAATTGTTAAATATCGAAGAACACCTTAAAATTCCGAATTAATTTTAATATCAAAAGAATTTTTTAGCTAAAAATTAAAACGCCACAAAATATTATAAAAATTGGATTGCGACTTGGATAAATAATCATACAAATCAATAAACTTATTTATCCCATTCTTTCGAGCGAATAAAATGATTGAACTATTCAAACAGTTTGTAATAAATATGTAATAAAGCAAAATAATATTTGCTTTATAGAATGAACGCGAAACAAAATTAGTATTGATTTTGCTACAAAATATAAGCAGAACATATTTTGAATTATTGCTTAACAAAACAGTTGACGACGAGTCAGCGTTTAATAAAAGAGATTTTACAACAGTATAATATTGTGAAAGTAATGCATCAAATAATTGAAAAATATCGTGATTTTGATTGAGAAATATGATGATGTAGCAATCTTTGAAGTACATGAAATTTATAAATTCATTTCATTGGAATGAAATAAATTTGTCATCATTGTTGTTTATCAAAAGAATGTACTCCTACATTTTAGAGAGTTTTGAGTTTTTAAATAAAATGTAGATTATTGCTTATAACTCGTGTGTTGGCATTGATATAACATTATGACGCTAATTATATATATAAAAAATTTTTTCTTGATAAACAAAACAGGTAATATTTTGTCAACAGTTTTAACAATTGAAGTAGTTTTGGTAAAACTATATTTTAGGGTGCCCTTTGGCGAACTTGGTGATTTTTTTGGCGCCATTCCTGTTCGCGCCGATTACAGTGCAAACAGGAAGTACAGCGCAATCAGATAAAATAATCAGAACCTCGACGGGATCTAAACTTATCAGAACATGAGTCGGTTTTGCCCAGCTTGGCAATCAATCGCGATTACAACTTAGCGAGAATCAAAGGGGCACCCCAAAGTATAGTCTAACCGTAGTTTTATATAATGAAACTTTCAGGGCAATTTAAACATAAAAACCTCAATAAACCAACTTCGATGTTTTTATAATTAATTTGTTTTAAAAATTCAAATTACACATAAAAAAAACCAAGAATGTTGCGTCACAGTACAAAGGTATTTAGCATGGGAGATAGCACATTCAATACTTAATTAAGCGAACCAACTATATTGAGCTTGATTTATTTCAAAATAACTCAGCTATAAAAATAAAATGTTAATAAGATTCAAGTAAAAGCCAACAAGACGGGCTACTCCAATAAATAAGTTGTTCTGAATTACTGCATAAGAAACAGAAATAATATTCGAATGATAAGACATTGTAATTCATATTTACTATCTAAAACAGGGGTCGGCCATTAAAAGAATTACGATCGACTGGTGTAGGGCCATGACAACAAGTAGGTGGCATGATCACCGATGCTTATTTTTATGATCTGTATACCTAAAAATATATTTAATCCCCAATCCTTATAGCAGGTGATAGCGAGACAAATAAAAATTGAAAAATAGCTCGTGACCCAGCAAAATCTGCCTCACCCCTTACTTAAGATAGGAAAACAAAGAAATCCAAGAATAAGACTCAAATACTTTGTATGTATGAGCTGTGAAATTCAATAACATTCAAGCACACATTCATATGAATAAAGCATATATTGGATAATTCTGAATTCCATCAATTTGCACAATGTACACAATAGCACAGAATGTACACTTTTTAAAGTATTTCACACAGTTTCTTTTAGATAATCCTTTAGTATATGTGAGTAATTTTAACAAATAAATGATGTGGGAATAAAGTGTCAAATTAAAGCTTTCTTTTAATACTTTTGACCTACTTTTCTGCTATCGGCATAGTGTCGATTCAGATATTGACAAATACTCAATATTTGGCAGAAAATTCAAAATATAAAAATAACTACTTAAAAATTCCAAGAAGAAAATGAGATATATTCAAAAAATTAAAATTTTTTAAAATGAAATTAAGCAACTAAAAATAAAAAAACAAATTTTAATCAGCAAATTAATATAAAACCAGATGCTTGAAATTATTATTATATAAATATTAGACTCTTCGGTCATATAAGCTCAATTAAATAGGAATCTAATTAATTCAATACTATATCGCTTATTAGGTCTTTTAATATTCCTCCATAACCTTTCGATAGCTTGGGCATAACAACCAGTATTTGTATCAGGAAATGGAAAAGAAATAAAATATCCAGTTAAATTAACTTAGCAAAACTATGGTATAAACAGGGCCGGCGCTAGCAGCTTCGCCGCCCCGGCCAAAGAGGTAAAATACCGCCCCTTTATAACAAAATTAAAAGAGATAACCTAAACCCTTTCCACGATTAATGGTAAAATAAAACGAGTAAAAAAATTGCAATCATCAGCAATGTTGAAGTTTTGATACAAGTTTCGACAAATTAAGACACACGGTTAAAAATTCTATTATTGTGTCCCTTTGATTAAATTATAAAAAAATTATTTCTTTAAGTTTTAAGCTATTTTTAAGTGGGAATTTCTTATGCTTGTGAGTTTTCTTGCATTTGAAATATTTTGACATTTCAAATAGTTAAAAGTTCATACATTATTAATATATATAGGGTGTTTATTAAACATACGCCAAAAATTCCAGGGTTTGTTCCCTCGACTATTCTAAGAATATTTTGTCCTTTGATAATTTTTGTGAACTCGCTTTGTTTCGAAGATATCGGGCGAACATAGTTTTCGTCAAATCCATTTTTATAATGTTTAAAATCATTAAATTTCTTGCATTCTTATTCTAGCTGGAGGTCATTATTTTCAACAGTTCTTGTAGATTAAAAAACTTTACCTGTAATTTTTGGTAATAAAATGTTGTTATAATGTCAAAAATTTTGTTCGCCCTGTATCTTCGAAACAAATTTTTGCTGTATGTTTAAAAAACACCCTGTATATATAAAGGTCGTTAGGGGTTTGATTCCAAATATCTTAATGCATAAAAATATGATTCATTTTAAACAAAAAAGTTTAGTATATCATGGGTCAAAACTCAATTATTTTAGAAAGAGAAAATGTTTAAAAGTTTGAGAAATTTAATTTTAGGGCCAATTTGCCGCCCCCTAAGGTTGCCGCCCCGGGCAAGGTCCCGGCTTGCCCACCCCTAGCGCCGGCCCAGGTATAAAAAATGGCAACTTTTTATGAACTTCTTGGCGAAATTAATAAAATATTTGGCTACAAACCTGTGGTCACAATGTAGAAAGGTACATATTTCGTTAATCGCTAAACTGATAGAAACGTTTTATGCTGACTTTATAAGCAATTATTAAATTAATTTTTTCTTGCATTTCATGTCCTACTAAATATGGAGGGGGGGGGGGAACTAGGCTTGACGTAAAATTTCATATCCCACAATACTTGATATAAAATGTGAAATTCTGATTCTATTGGTGCGAATTTTATTTAAAAAAAAAAAAAAAAGAATTGACGTTATACGAAGTGTGACTATATTTCCTCTTCCCATTGAATGCTGGGAAGGGGGAGTCGTAAAGGCAGAATTATATTTTTAGTACATGCCTTATTCATGTTAAGAAATATTTCCGTTTTCTGCAGAGTTATCCAGTAAAAAAAGAATGGCGCAATTTGTTCCATTTCAACCCGCATGGAACTCGCCATAAGTAGTCATGGCCAGAATGTTTTGCGCGACTGAAATTAACTTCACCTCACAAAACATTTCAAGGCCATTTCCTCATCGATGTAGCAAGGTCAAAAACAATATCATTATTCAAGTATCAACTCAAGATGCCGGTAGAAAAAAAAAAAAAAAAATCTGAAATTATCACAGCCGTCATTTTTATTATTTCCATGAAAAAACGATTTTTGTTATAAATGGGAGAAATGCCATTTCTATAAAAAAAAAGATTCATTCGATTTCGAAACAAATTTTTAATGACAATACAAAATTCTGGTCCAATTAATTGGCATCGGTAGTATAAAATAACTCCAATTTTATTAAAAAAATTTTTTATTTCTAGCTCTCGAAAAACATTTTTAACAATGAATGTTTATACGTGAAATGCATTTATATTGTTTATTATTTGATTGAGGACTTATTCAAGAATCTGTGTTTAGATTTAAATAAGGCGAAACAAGAAAACTAAAAAAAATATTTTCTTAATAAATATTATGAAATTATATATTAAAATTTATCAATAAATAAAAATCATAAGTCCGATTATTAAGAGATAGAACTATAACGAAGTCTTAAATACTATTTTGAAAAGCCATTTCGTAATATATTTTAATTCATTATAATGCAACCATAATAATATACCAAAAAATAATTACAAGTAAAGATTATTTACACATTTCACTTATATTTTTAATACTTGTGTAAATTTTTAAATCAAAAGAAGATAACAGGCGGTTTGCATCAGCTTCAAAACAAAAAAGTATATTATTAAAATTCCATTATCTCACTTCAACACAACTTAAACATAGCGTTGAAGTAAGATAACAGATACAATGTAATAAAATTTAGTTCAAAACATTGAAAAAGGAATTTATCAGAATAGTCTATATATAATGCTAATAAAATGACGATGCAAAATGGCAAATAAAAAACTAATTCCATGGTTAAAGGCTGACGATAAAAATTGGCATACTTTATTCTAACTTAGAAAAGATGATTCCAAAATTAATTAACAGGTTAAATTATTCTGAATACGCGATTTTTATTTTGATAAATTATATATTTGAATTAATTAAAAGACAGGGTTCTCCGTAATAAAATTTCTCAAGTTCGATCATAGATGAGTTGAAAAACAGTATGCTATGTTCTTGCTATATGCATGCTCACCTACCTAGATGAAAATGAGCGTTTTCTTAGTATTTACCACTGTTGAGCAACCCGTATAATAGAGGCTCCCTGTCTATAAAAAGTCTACCCATAAGGAGAAAAAATTCACACGTAGTACGTAGTAGATTATGAAAATTATTTGGGCTATAATAACTGTGAATATTACTAGTAAATAATTATTTTTATATTTTTGTTTCAAACATATCTACAAAGAATGTAAATATCGCTACAGAATCGTTTATGTAAATATCGTAGTAGTAGTATGTAGAATCGTTTATGTAACTAGGTAGAAAAAAAAATAATAATATGGTACCCCGATGGCTATTAAGATTGATGAAATGTAAAAAAGTAAAATATCATATTTACATTTATTTTGTAAACATTCTGGAAGGTTGATATCTAAATGAAAGCTTATTGTTGCGAAATTTTGAAATGACTTTTCATGCTCAGGTCTCTAACAAAATTTGGCGTTTTTACCATTCCATATCGAAAGCAAGTATGGTTTATCACCAACATTACTAATTTTGCATCATTCATATCAATATTATCAAATATTGGTTTAAATTAGTTATTTTAAAAAAAGCAGCTTTTTGTAAAAATACAAAGTGAGAATTGGAAAATGTAATAACGAAATATGTTTATAGAAAAAAATATAAATAAAATAAACGAATGCCAATGAAAAGAATAGAAAGTAGTAGGTTAAATTATTTTCAACGTGAATATTTTTATGTCCAACAGTTTAATTGTGACCGTTTCTAAAAGTAAAAACAAATATATATAAATAAATCACTATTTCCATCATTAGAAACATTGGCGATGATCACAGTAAAGACCGAAAAAAATGAGTTTGAGTTTTAACAAACAATTCTATAAATAAGTAAATTTTTTATACAGCTGTTAACAATTAATTTAATGCTTCAAATTTAAATTTCAAAAGTCGTCTACTAAATGCTACACATATATATGCTACACCTTTTAATTAATACCGAGAATGCTTTAAAGACACATTTTTAGCAAATATAGCATAATTTATGATTCTTTCTCTATTTTGAATCAGAGACATATCTTAATAATAATGAGATTGGAAAAAGCTTGATTTATTTTCCCGAAGTTACATGCGATAAATTAAGCCACTTCAAAACCAATAAAATCACAGAAGCAGTAAAACAATTCAGCTTTTTTCAACTGATATTCAATACTCTATGGGCAAACAATTTAAAGCACCCCTAGGGTTACATGACGGACGGGCTGCTCGAAAAATGATACTGCTATAAGCGGATAGCAATAAAAAAATATAGTTTAACTCTTTATTTGCCCCCGGCTTTAACACAAGTAAATTGACCGAAACATTTGGAATTGTACTTTATGTTATTTTATTTTCTCTTGAAAATATGAGCAACTTGGATGGATGAAAATATGATGGATATTTTTAAATAACCCCAACGGGTGCTTATTGATTCTAGATATTTTTCTCTCAATTGATAATGAAAATAATTGAAAATACTAGTAATCTGGCTAAGAAAAAATATTCTGATGAATTTTAAACTACAATAAGGTATTTATTAATTCTAGAAATTTTAATCACATAGCATTAAAGTAATTTAAAATATGTACAATTTTGAAGAAATAATTTTTAATAGATCGAAAACAATGTTTTCCAACAATAGGTGAAACATCTAGAATTCCCAAGGAAAAAATAAATGAAAATGCGAGTTATTTAACTTGTACATCAAATGATAAACTTTACAATATATCAGAAAGTACTATTAATTTGAAATATGTTCTCGTTAGGTAACAATGAAAAATATTGAAAATGAGAGAGATTTAAATAGATAAATATGTACGAGTACTTCAAAATATGCCAAAATAGATTTCAGATACGCCGCCCAACCTGTCTAGTGGTTAGCTTAAGTGACTACGGATGGGGAGGACCTGAGTTCGAGTCCCGGCTCGGGCATGGATGTACTTTCTCTTTCTCTCTTTGTGTTTCTTGTTCTTTCCTCAGATGATGGATGAATGTGGCCCGCCCTATAAACGGGTTTGTGGTGGTGTGGCGTGGGTGATGCTACTCGTACCTCCGTGACTAGGTTCACAGGTGCCCACTGGGTAACGATAAAATGAGTAGCAGTTTCCGGCCTTGTTGCGGCTAATGTACGTACGTACTTGCTCAAGGGTGCCCGCCATTAGAAATATATTAAAAAAAAGGGGGGGTTTTAGATACGTTTACCTATAGTAGTGATGGAAATAATTTATAACACCAAATAATTTGGCACAATAAATAAATAAATAAAATGAATAAATTATAGATATTTATAAATGTACTAAGAAACACTTTAGTTTACAGATATATTATTTTCAAGAAAAACTAAAAACAAAAAAAAAAAAAAAGTTTAAATAACACCAAAATAAGATTCTAAAGTTTTATTTGATAAAATAATATCCCAAGATATCAATTTAGAATATAAGGAAATAAACACATATTCTATAAATTGATTAAGACAAATATTTTATGCTGACATTTAAATAAAGAATATTTTTTGCATAAAAAAATAGAGGGGTTACTGATGAAAAGCAGAAATAAATTTAGCAAGAAGATACGGAGAAGCAAAAATGGAAGGCAACTAAGAGCCGCGAGAAATTTATTGCGCAAAGAGCTATAACTGGGACACGTAAAATGACAAGGTATATTTACCTAAATGTTTTTAGAATGCTAGGCACGTTGGCCATCTGGTCGGTTACCATAGCAACGGGCAAACGTGCCTCCATCACATTGCAGAGAATTAAAATTTCTTTTAAAGTGCAGCACAGCTGAAATTCATTTTCAACACAAAACGACAGAAAACAAAAATAAAATTTGAAATTTTTGCAGCTCTCCAATTAATGTATGTGAATTCAGCACAGTCGCTTTCGAAACCTGTTATTACCGTAAGTATGTTATGATATTTTTTCGGGTATTTCTCGCTTTTAAGATATTTTTGTTGTTAAAGCTATCTATTTAAAATAACTTAAAAAAATTGTTTGAGAACAAGGTTATTTTTGTAATATTTATTGGTATATATTTTATTTATAATAAAAAAATTAATAATATTTGTTTATTTTTAGAATGATTAAAACTTGATATGTTTGGCGGAAATAAAAACATTGGTTCGTGCAAAAGCTTTTTATCCGTAAGTGTTGGAATATCCATATTGCCTGATCATTTGAAAATTTGATCGACTATCATGGAAATATTATTGGTAAGAATTAGAGTATATATGATAAATTATAAATTTTATTCCATATTTTATACATGAATTAATATTTAAGGTATTATAACTTTGAATTTCCACTGCAATCCTCGCACAAAATAATCGATTTTTGTTAATGCAGTACTCAATATATTAAACGATACAAATATGTTAAATTTTATTCATTTTTTATGCATTTTAATTATATTTATATCAAATATCATATTTTCTTAACATTTACGTTTAAATTAGATATAAATTATAAATAACATTTTTTATATTCACATTAGCAACTAGTATAAAGAATAAATACTCGAAATTAACAAAAACATAAGTATTCAATCCTTTAAAGTGAGACATTACACACAGAATTAAAATTCAAGAACTATATAATGCATTCGAAACTAATTGATATTTTTAATACTAATATCCTTTTTCGGAAACACATATTTTTAATGATTAAAGTAAAACTTAGTTAAGGACTAATTTATGCAGCATTTATTTCCGAAAAATCAGGAAATTAAAAATTACATAGTAAAATCATACGCACTTTAAAAAAATATGATTGTAATATAAAAATTAAATGTATCAATTTAAATATACATGATTTTTTATGATTAAGATAAATTGAATTTGCAGTTTGGTTTGATGATCAATTTCAGACATGGATCTATAGTTTAACATGTGTTTTAAATGCTAGAAACATCTCTGCTCGAGATGGGACTCGAACCTACGAATTGTTGAGGTGGAAACTAGAGAGCACATCATTTAGCTACCAGTATTGTAATTATAATTCTTCTTTAATTTATGAGACTCATTTTATGGTAAATTGTTAAAGTTAACAAGTAAATAGTTAATTATAATATCGCAACCAACAGTAAAACCATTAAGTTTTTTTTTCTTCACAAATCGAAATTTTTCTCCGAAAACTATATACATATTTTGTAGTAGAATATACGGTCACGAAAGAAGGTAGGCCTGATCCACTAGGACAAACTATGGATAGTTAAGTCAATCAAGAGGACTTTCAACTATAATTTGAAATAATGGGAGCAGCCATCTTGTAAGGTTTGCTTTTTCGAAAGATTTCACAAAAAGAGAGAAATTAAGTGGTGTTTAGTCTACAGCAATCGTCGATGCTATCAAGAATTCCCGATTTGTAGCAAAACAATTTATTTGGCAATATTATGTAAATGTTTCAAAATATTCTCCATTATATATTTAAAGACTATTCTGGTATTCTCCGAAAAGTTAACAAAATTTATAAATATTCCGAACTTACTGCGATAGGTTATTCAAATCACAGGGCTCGATTAACAAAAAAAAAAAAAAAAAAATCTCTTGCTCAGTTTTGAGCCTAAATGAAAATTCGACAAGTAAATTTGCAAACAGTCCTGACTCATAACGGAAATAATAACGAAAGCTCATCAACTTTAACTACGAGTGTAAAAATATTTTAACTAGCACATAACACAGATTTTATAAATTATATTGTTTGTGAGTTTGAGAATTATCTTAATTAAAATAAATACAATGTAATTGTTGCAGAATTACATATCACATTAAAAAGTAATGGTACTTCAAAGAGCTGAAAGATGTAATGACCTTGTAAATAAGATATAAATGCTGAGAAAGATGTGGGAAATACTTTGATATACCCCCCAATAATTAAGCGCCAAATCTGGCACTCCCTACGGACTTTTTAGGGTTGCTGTTTCTTATTTTGGTGTTGCCAATTTAGATTTTTTCAGCTTTTAGGATTTTGCTGTTGTCAAATTTGGTATTTTCTTGAATTTTGTACCATTTTTTGAGTTTTTTTTTGTTATTTGTATTTAGCGAAAATCCATCTTGGAGAGAAAAAAAGTCGCCAAATTTACGATTTGTTGGGTATATCAAAGTAGTTCCAGATGTGGAATTTTTAAATAGTATAATTCGTGTGAATAAAAAACAAAAAAAGGTAACTACGTATGAGTGTTTTAAACACTCAAAATTATAAGTTGGAAATAAGAAAAAGTTGACAAAAGTAAATTAAAATCATTTTGATGCATTTTTTTTATAATAAAATCTACTAAAATCGAGGAAAATAGTTTTACGACTGCATCTAGCACCGACTGCTCCATACAAATTTTTAAAAGCGGTATTTTAGTGGAATAACAAAATTTATGTGTAATATATCATGTATTTTTAAAAAGATGCAACTCAAAAATTAATTTTGAAAATTATATCTTTCAATACAAGCAATAAACATACATAGCAGTTATAGCTCAAAACTAAAAGTTTTTGAATTGTTATGATGTTAATGTTCAGAATTATATTTGAATATGTAAGATACATATTAAAAAACTCAGATTAAGAAAATAGGACATATTCAAGAATTCTAATTCTTAAATCATACAATTTAAGTTGCGAAATTTCACTATATCAAAAAATATTTTACAATACAAAATATATTTAAGAGTTCTAATTAAGAAATCCAAACATATTTTCCAAAATTCTAAATTTAAAATATGGGGGAATCGTGAAATTTTATACTTAAAATTTTATTTAAAAACATGATGTATTCAAGAATCTTAATTAAGACAATCAAAAATCTAAATATCTGAATATTTTTATTATTATTATTTTTGAAAAATTTAAACTATCAGAACAAAACATTTTGTTTTTCGTCCTGATATATTACACCTTTTGTGAAAATAAAGTTTTATCGCTCACTCATTTTTAAAAATGCAGATGTTAGTACATAATGATAATAAACATAATAATTACGATAGGAACTTTCTAGCAAAACGTAATTTTCTTCGATTTGATGCATTATGGGACGGGTGTAATTACGAACAATCTTTATGGCTAGAAATGCAGAAAAACACATTCCTGTGGCATCATGTGCGCAAACGCGGTTGGGTCGTAAAAAGGAAATAAAATAAAAAATTATCCTAGACTGTAATTCTGTATGCAATTTGTAAACAATCGCTCGCAAATGTCACTTGTGGAAAACAAAATAATTCTGGAAATAATTGGTAAGGGTAGGTTTTTGGTTCTAATACTACAATGACAAGGGGTTTTAAAGATATATTTAATAATGTATAATAATATTGATGACAAAAAATTTCATATATGAAATAAATTAATAATTTATTAAATTAACAGGTACTCTTGCAATATATTCCATTTTAAATACACATACTTTCACTTTTAAAGATAATTTTTACTACCCAAACATTATTCACAAACAAATTTTCAATAAAAAAAATAAATAGAATAAGAAGAATTATTAACCACATTAATACGAAGAATTATTAACCAGATTAATAAGAAGATTATTAACCATAAAAATAAATGTTGTTGTTGATGTTGTCGTGTGCCAGCCATGCTGGCAATATGGAGTGCGCTGCTCCACTTTTCCAACTGAACCATATTTGGTGATAAAAATAAATAAGAATTATTAACCACACTGTAACTAAAATGAAAGATTCGATTCCATTTATTAAATAATATAAATAATTACAACAAATTTCAATAAGGAGAGAAATCAATTAAAAATTTTAGAAAAATGTCACATTATATATTTTTAAAAATAAGAGCACAGATATTGTTGGTGAAAGCAATTGGCATTATATCACCATAAGCGGTACGATTTGGCGCAAAATTATAAGTTGTATAATTTTACAGCACAGCAAATTTTCTGATAAAAATTAGTTTCATAATTGAAAAACAATATATTTTTCCAATTCACAAAAATTTAGAAATATTATATCTTTGCATTGAGATACAAATCTGTCACCCTAAATTTCAGATGGGGGCAGAAAAAATATTTTCTCATATTCCCACATATTTATTTTTTAAATAATAAAATTTGCTTTTTCCTCGATTCCTGAAAAAGCATTTTTGTTCATTTTAGTGAATGCGTTTATGGTTTTCCCAATACGCCACCGATCAGAAATACATTGGAATGCAGGTGAAAGAAGTCTAGACTTCATTATTCGATAATTTCATAATAAAAGAAAATTTTGAAACGTTACACAAATTATTTTATTTGTTTTTAGGTGATTCATATGTAATATCACCATTAATCATTTCAGAAAATTTTATTTTATTTTAATGACATATTCCATAATTGTTTTACAGTTTTTCAAAAATCTAATACCACTAAATGTATTAAAATAGTTGGTAGTAAATGATTTACCTATTCATAAAGATCTGTTTACTTTTCTAACTCTTATAGAAGTTCATAGTATAAAAGTTGTTTATTATGATTGACCTGGTTGATTGTTTTGTTATTTAGAGATCACTTTTTGATGACGATGGCTAATTTAAATAGTTAAATCGGGACCTATAATTTAAAGTGGATTCCAAATCACTATAAATACGCATGCCAAAGGAGAGATTCGAACTTGCTAACTGTTGAGCTGAAGGCCAGAAGACAAAACATTTAGCTTAAATTTTAACTACAAATGATCTCAAAGTAACTATAATTTATCTCAAGTGTTCGTTTAGTATTCAATCAACTCCATTTTTTTTTTCCAATTTTTGATGATATAAGAATTTTAGATTTGTCAAGTCAAAAATCAAATTCTTATATTAAAAAACCCAAATATGTAGGAAACACACACATAAATTCATAATAGATAATATTTATAACATGAAATAATAAAAACTGAACTAATTTCTAAATTAATTATATGGTTTCCTGAACGAGCACTATTGGTTGCCATTGTGAAAATGCAAATGGGGTAATAAGTTATTAACATTTAACTTTTTTTGTTGAATACTCAATTAAGTCGTAAAAGAGACAGTTTGAAGGACAACTACGTTTATTTATAGAAAATACGTCGTTTTAAAAGAAAAAAAAAAATGAGACAGATAAAATAGTCAATTCAAACATT
>JAPDSC010080383.1:4563-42811 GCA_026290005.1 Latrodectus geometricus
TGATAGTACTCTCGAGAAACATGGGCAGATTTTTAAGCCATTAATTTTGTTTTTAGTAAAATTGATTTTCTTAATTTTATATTATCAATAAAACAGAATATTCACATTTTAACATATGTGTACAGCATACAAAATTGAACACATGATTAATTTCTTAATATGTATTAAATTACCATAATGGTCCCTTGTAAAAATATTTTATAGCATTTAAAAAACAATATAAGGATCTGTTTAATATCTAATTAGTAATATTATGAAAAGATTGTCATTTACAACGACACCCTCTAAATGAACAAGAAAAAAATTCCATACCAGAATGGCTTGATGTCCCCAGATTTAATCCTTTGGTCACGGAAGATGGTAATGTTCCACTGAGTACCAGAAGGATGTGCAAGAGACCCCCTTACCAAAACGAATGCCGACACAAATCTCTGCCAGACAGAGGTTGTGACGAAAATCACGTGGTACAAAAAAACACGGGGTGGCCTCCTCGCACGCCCCCACCCACCCCCTACATTTCTCTGTCTCTCATGCCGCGGATGAGCAAAGGCTGTTCTCCAATCATTGGTCAAGGTAAAAAGGGAAATCTGTCACAGGGAGTTTCGTTTTCGCCCAATGATTTCCACAGGGACTGATGCGATAGAGTGTTCCGCGAACCCATTAATGGGCAAACCACAAAGATAAACACGTAAAAAAAAAGTTTATGGAAGGGGGGGGGTTGCATTTTGTTGATGATCTGAAAAAGAGAAAGCTTTTTTTTTATTGATGCTGTAATCAGTGTTAGCGACTTATTTACAAAGAGCATGTACCGTAATTTTGTACCATCCGATCAAGTTATAACTAATGAACGAAATGGAGTTGACATAGATACCACTGATTTCGGATTAGACACGTTATGATTTTGTTAACAGAAAGTGCTGTGATTTCTTTAAATATTTATCCAAAAATATGAAGATAGTGAATCCGTATATAATAATTTGTTAAAATAACTCTTGATAGGAGAGTAATTTTTAGGAAATAATTGCTAGGATTCGAACCCAGACACTTTCGAACTGGAAATGAGTGTTTCGGAATTTCTTTGCGCAGCAGTGTGAGTGCTTGAGAGTTTTCTAAGCTCCTTACCTTGTGACACGTGATTATGGCCTACTATCTACAGAAAAATTAAAACCAAGTGGCGTAGTGGTAGCGCTTCGTGTTACCAACGTACAGGTCCAAGATCCTATCCTCAGACTGGGGTAGATCGACTCAACATTTCACCCCTTCAGTGGGTTACTAGAACTAAGTACCAAGCATGATAGAAATGATGATGGAACTGGAAATAAGTGTTACGGAATAACTTTGAGCAGCAGTGTGAGTGCTTGAGAGTTTTCTAGGCTCCTTCTCTTGTGACACGTGATTATGGCCTACTATCTACAAAAAAATTTAAACCAAGTGGCGTAGCGGAACTTCTTTTCGCAACAGTGTGAGTGCTTGGGAGTTTTCTAGCTCCTTTTGTGACACGTGATCGAGTTCCCAACAAACAGGTTCAAGGTTCTATCCTCGGTATGGGGTAGGTCGACTCAGCATTTCATCCAATCAGTGAGTTGATAAAACTGAGTATCAAGCATGCTTGGGAAATCAACACTGAGGGTTTGGCGTTAGGCTGATCACCTAACCGGGCCATATACTTCACACTCTAGGACCCTTGATCTCGAAAACAGATAGGGGACTGTAGGTCTTGGCTCCCTGGTAGGTTGTTTTGCAGCTAAGTTTAGTTTAATTTTTTTTTATCTGAGAAAAAATTTTCCAAAAAGCCTTATACGTTAGATACTCGTTAATTGTTTGCAACAACTTTTAGTTCACGTTGTTCAAGTATCTCTAAAATATTTCAGCTTATTTATTGTAAATTAACATTACATATCCAAAAGTTTACAAAAAATTGCATTATTTTTAAACTCTATACTTATACTGAGTTGAGAGCAGTTGTTGAAGTAAGATTTTGTGTTCGTGGTTTACATAAATTCAAAATTTATTTAAATGTTAATTGATTTAAAACATTGACTTAACGTGAAATGAAGAAGACTATTTAATAAATATAGCATCGATTACCGACATTAACCGTTGCTACATTCAAAGATATTGAATGTTTTGGGTATCTTTCTTGAATATAGCAATGAATTCATTCAGTCTGCAAATTTACTGATATGGTTATTGTATTCTGGGTAAGTCAGTCTCCAGTTAGTCAGCGACCATACCTATTCGATAGGCAATAGATCTGGAGAAGATGCAGATTAAAAAAATTACATCATTCGAAGAGTTTAGAAAAAATCTTGAACACTCCATGCAATCTTTTAACGAGAAGTGTGATGTTGAAATGTGTTTTAATTGCCGCACTGCATGCAAATATTTGTTATAAGATTTGATCCCTAACAAGTGAAAAATTTATATTTTATAGCTCTTCTAAGTATCGATAGCATGCAGTTTGCTGTGGCCTAGAGAAACGACAGCGCTATTCGGACAAAGGTTTCGTGTTTGATCCCAACCACTTTGAGGAACAGCGGTAGATGGTTGTTGCGTTTCTACTTATACATCTGTCGGAGTAAAGCCGTGGTGGCCTGGTTAGTTAGGGCACTCGTCTCGTTATCGGAAGATATTGAGTTCGAATCCTGACCCAAACAAACATCCATCGTAATGGTTAGCGTATCACATTGTCATCACCAATGGTAACTAGGACACGCTAAATAGGTTGTGGTCGCAATGTCTTCCATGTGAAATGATACCCTGGGGGTGACTGCCAAGTATTCGGGAGTTTTCTGCTTAGTCCCTGCTTCTAAATTACAAAGATTCCTACCCGGCTGCTTCTATCTAACTGGTAGAGCTCAACTAAGGATTAGGTATAGAGAAGCATGATGGTGCAATAACAGCATTGGGGTGGGTGCTTGGCAGTTTTCCAGGTTTCTTTTCTTGTGACGCTTAAATACTTCTTCGTATCTATGAAATGTCCTCTCGAAAAGCAACTACACCGAGAATGTTGAAACGCCTTACAACAGCTTTAAGTTTTTATATAATCCACAGATTGGGGTCAAATACCAAATTATAGAGGTGACTTAATGGTATGACTGCGCTATTTGAAATATGGGTTCCCAGATTCAATTCCGGTCGCTATTGAGAAACATTGTATGTGGATATTAATCTTATTTCTTTTACTTACACATTTAACGGATTAGGTGTCTAAGCGTTTTACAGGTTTTCTCCTTGGGAATATGGCCCTCTACTTATAAGAACTCAATCCGGAAGAAAAAAATTGCCAATATTTAAATGCTAAAAGACTTCGAATATTAGGTAGTTTTCTATGAGCTCTACATGGTTGATTTAAATTTGACGAGGTTTGGACTACCCCTCCTTGATGCTGCGTTCTAGATGGCCAACAATATTAATCTTGTTACCTAATGGCTGACCAGTTCTTATTAAAACTCATTTTTCAACAATGGCTATTATTGAACTCAGTATTTTTCAATTGGAGGAATAATCCTACAATTAAGAAATTATAATTTTTGAAACTGGCAATGTCTACGATTGTGAAATAAATATTTCCAACTTTTCATTTTTTATGAAAACGAGAATAAAAAAAAATGAGTTACAAATTAAAAAGAGACAATAAAATTTTAAATCCATTTTATAATTTATGTCATTTCTGAAGCTCTGCTTCCAAAATATAAATATAGAAATTTATCCAGAACTTTAAGAGTTTGGGCTTGTTTTCATTTTTTTGTTGTTGTAACATATCAAATAATATAAAATTTGTTACTTTCTGTTGAGCAGAATAGGACTTTTTTGACCATTTTCAAATTCCTTAGAATCACATTTTAAATTTATTTTTCTTTCTTTTAGATTATGAAATTCAAATTCATATAAATCATCAAATCATAAAATCATCAAATCATAAAATCAAAATTTGATATAACTCGTTTTTCAAATCTTTTTAACCTGCAGCAACCTAAATCAGCTTAGCGGGTATAGTTATTTTTTTCGTTTGGTCAAGGTGTAAAAATTGGGTATCTAGCATAGCCAAAAGCAGTCATGTTGACAGAACCTATCAACTTCAAAAATTCCGTATGTCCTTCCACTAGTATGATATTTCGAGGTAGGCGCCAAATAAGATATTGGCTTTGCCATTTGACCACGAATGAAAATTTATTTATTAAATTAATATAACTAATAATACCTAATTAAAATAACCTAATTAATAATAATGATTAAATATTATTAATAATGATAATTAATAATAATGATAAAATATTATTAATTAGGTAAGAGGTAAATTGTTGAAACATCGTAATAACCTATCTGACTTATTTAAAGCTCTTAGGCCAGTGCTTCTTAAACACTGTGCCGCTTCACTTTTGTGTGCTACCTCATCCTTAAAGTGTGCCGCCAAATTTTAGAAATGTCTAGAGCAAAAATTATAATGCTTTGTTATGACGTGTAAAGTTTGTTTATATCAAGAAAAATACACTGTAAAAGAAAAATATAATTTATACTTGTTCTTAACGTTAAGTACTATATTCGTTATATTTAAAATCTGTTTTTATCTTCGATGACTGTGATATTTCATAATAAAATCATAAAATGAAATATTTATCCATCGTGAAAATATTTCAAGTGTTCCCAGTGTCTACAATTTTTTGAATTCAGATTTTTAGTATCAACCAATATAAAATCAAAAAATGATCGAGAATGTTTAATGTAGAAGATGTATGAGTGTGGCATTGTTGTTATTAGGGGACCCAATATAAATAAAATTATCAACAAACATCAAGCCCAAATTTTTCAATAAAAGTATCCTTATTGTAATTAATTCCTTCATAAACGTATCGTTAATTTTGAAGTCCAAATATTATTTTATTTTGAATTTAAAATTATAATCATAAACTATTTTACACAGGGCGTTATAGATAAATAAACAACTTCTTAACTTATCTTTTTCGTTGTGTGCCGCCAAATTTTGAAATCACTTAAAGTGTGCCGATACCAAAAAAGGTTGAGAATCATTAGTTTAGACATTGAATAGTTTAATCTACTATTGCTTACTAATTTAGTTATTTAACGATCCAGATTGCCAGCTGTTACTGGTCATAGATTCTTTTGCTTAGATAGTGGAAAACTTTACAAGTAATTTCTTGATAAAATTGCTTTTGGAAAAAACAATAATAAGCCTGGTTTAAGAGCGAAGGGATTTAAGAGGAGTATGCCAGTTCGGGTGTCCACCTCGTCATGTGAGATGTTATTTTATGTTTCATTTGATCAGTCATTTTAAGGTTAGTTTTTATCCTTTAGATATCGCTTCCTTTGCGTTCATCTTGAAATGCGTCAGCAAACACAACCAAGTAACTATTGCGCAGGTAGAGTGCGATGCGAATGAACGAACGAAATTGCAAGTCACATTTTTGCTTAGTTTAATTTTTGTTTTACGTAATGTAAACTGAAAGGAAAGTTCGTGGGGGGTCCTTATAATGGAGGGTAGTGAGTAAAACACTTGAAACATTCAAATATTGTCGCTGCATAAAGTTCAAAGTTCTTAAGCCCCTTCCGTGACTGGTAAGGTATAAAGTGTAATGTACCAGCTCAGGTATCCACCTCGTCCCTTGACAGTGGTGAAAACTATGAAGTATTTAACTGTATTAATCACTAGTTAGTCTGCAAAAATAAATATTCGGAAGCGCATAGCAATAACCAAACCTTATTTCACCTAGAAATACATTACTACATTTTGAGTTGAAACTTTTTTAAAACAAAATTTCTATATTATTATAATAATTTTTGTAAAACATTATAATTTGTAAATTTTTGGCTTTTAACATTTTCTACTCATATTTTCATGGACGTATCAGAAAATATTAAAGATTATTTATTCCATACGTTATATGTTTTATTACTAATAAAGGAACAACTTTGATACCCCCCCCCCCAAAAAAAAAAATTAAGCGCCAAATCTGGCACTCCCTTCGGGCTTTTTAGAGTTGCTGTTTCTTATTTGGGTGTTTTCAGCTTTTAGGTTTTTGCTGTTGTCAAATTTAGTATTTTCTTGTATTTTTTTTTTTTTTTTAAGTTTTTTTGTTATTAATTATTTGTATTTAGCGAGAATCCATCTTGGCGAGAAAAAAAGGTGCCAAATTTCCGATTTGGTTGTTATATCAAAGTAGTTTCCTAATAAAATATTGAAAAAGGAAAAAAAAATTTTTTTGTGATGTAAAAAATTATATAATATTATTTATATATTTTTTATAATATATCAAAAGTAAAAGATTCTTTAAATTTTTTAAAGTTTTTAATTATGTATTGCTCACATTATGTGCAGGTATTTAACATAGGTAACAAAAATTTTAGCAGTAAAAACAATTTGTAAAACATGAAAATAACTGGATGAGGCAAAAAAAAAGAAAAAAATAATAATAATAAAGAATTCTGTGCGAGCCTCCTTTTAATGAGAGATATTTCATAGAACCTGAAAGAAAAAGATATTTCCAATGGTATTGTAAATCAAAAGCTTGAAAAAAATTACAATATTGTGACAACCAAAGACATAAATTCTTGTGGTTATAATACTTCGAATTATATTACTCTTGTTGTGGCAATTCAACTATAATCTAAAACAATGTTTGGCGCTCTTTGTCTGTTGCACTGTAATATTTTTTTATCTCGCCAAAATATTTCCGGTTTTATCTGTGTTATTATAGTCGAGGTTAAAAATATAAACCACAACTTAAGCAAATAACACCTTTCCATCGAAACAAAACACCTGCTGAAATGTATAATTTAAATATATCTCGTAAAACAAGCTCGAATATATATACATCAATATTTATTAACGAACGAAGAATTCTATTTTCTCGGTATTCTAACTTGACCTTTCGAACAATGTGGTCTCAGAATTGGCGATTTTAAATCCAGTTCCAGTTATTGTAAGCATTCGTTTCTCGTTATGGTGCCAATTATAAAAGGCAAAAACTATTAAATATCAAATACTTGGCCTTTTTTAAAAATATTCTTGGCTGTTAAAGTGCAACCACATTTGATTATGCCGATAAAGATGTATTTTATAATAACAACTGCGATGATGGAACGAAATTATTTCTGCGAAGATGCAATTGCACGGTGGAAACCAGTTTTTGTTTCAAGAATGTTTTCATTCAAGTCTTATTAGCTTCTTGAATTACTCATTCGTTTTATTAATTAATTTTAGATGTGTGTGATAAGAAAGAATTGATTTATGTATTCCGTTTTTGGGGAGAAACAGCAGCAAATTAAAAAAAGAATAAAAAGTATTTCTGACAGAAAACTTGTACGAAATTTTTTCACTTCATTTCATTCAAACAAGATATTACTCTTTTATTGAGTTAAATATATTTTTATAATAAATAATAAGGGACTGATGCGATATTTAATAGCAAATAACTTGATGAACTTCTGATTATGATTATAAGGATTTGATGGATTTTTTAAAGACATATTACCTGAATTTTGACTTTTTTGACGATATATTTGTAAGTTTTAAAGGATTTTTCTAGTTCCGTTTTACTTCATAGATGTAATTGGCTTATAGATACATAAATAACGGGAAAAATAGGTCTATATTATAGCAACATTTGTTTTTTAGTAAATCATAAACCACTTAAAGTTGTCATTGTATGCTAAAAAATTATAACTTTTACGAGGATCGATAAGTTTTGCTAGCAAATTTTCGATGCTGCCAAGAACAATTTATTTGCTTTTTCTTAAATGCACATATCATTAAATACAAGAAATCATAATTAATGTTAAAATGTACCTCAAATTTATTGATTTTATTATGTAAAATAAATTTCTGCAAATGATAATTGCCAAAGGAGATTTGCTGAGAGCATGGTAATTTTTTTTCAATCATCTTAATTCAGTTGCATGGATTTAATCAAAAAAAAATTTAATAAAACCCAAAAAATTCATCTAAGGTTAAAGAAATAGTATTTTAAAGTTCCCACAAAATAGTTTTCAATTCCCTGCAGACGATAGTAAAAATTCACAACTGAATGGTAAGCGTTTTGGTCTTTAATTCAACAGTTTATATGTTCAATTCATATGTCGGTCTTGGTTATATGGGAATCCATATTAAGTATGGGATGATAATAAGCCTTAAGTAAGGGTTATACTGTGTTCCGAGTTAAAAAAAATTCAGCATACATCGAATAATGAAGTAAACGAAACCTACTTATGATAATTACCTAACACATAGCCAATTAAAAAAAATGGAATCGAATGGTTAGAATCACGGTTAAGTGACGAAGTCAACGTCTGATTTGTCATCCTTTACTCCAAATCTCCCCACCAATATTGCAAAGTTACTCTAAGATAATTTAACACATCCATAGATCAACTCAGTATGATGGTTATTACTTAAGTGGGAGTTTAAAACCTGTAAATTACCATACAAGAGTAAGACACCTTTCACTCATCATTCACTACCCTATTCTAAGTCAAGATACACAAAAAGTGATCGTCAAGGATGGTCGTTGGACTTGGGACTGTGTTCTGCGAAATAGAAGGTCCTGAGTTCAAATCCAGATTGTCATTAAAATTGGGGAGCAGTTCATTAGAACATAATGGTTAAAAGCACTATTTTAGTATCCAAATATTTGTTGCTTATGATGTCTGATGCCGCAAAAGACAAGTATGATATGATAATAATAATTAACACAACTCATTCAACTCTAATAACTCTCCGTTAGAGTAGCATTAAAATCTGGAGAAATTTATGCCAGTATTTAGACCCTTTTCTTACTCTACCTTGTTCATAAACAAAAAAAAGATTGATTGCATTTCTACCGACATCATTCGTTAGAAATAATCGAAAACGAGTTCATTAAAAAAAACGACACAGCATTAAATCCACTTAATATTTACATTTTCTGTTTTAATAACTCTATATTAAGGTGTGGTAGGTAACCTGGTAAGGAAAGGAAGAATATCGGGAAGAATATCATAATATTGATCTTATCAGAAAGGTAGTGGGTTCGATACTTGATGCTGTAAAAAAACTCATGTTGAAATATCCTAATCTCTCTAAATGTTCCGTAGGGTTCTAAATGTTAAGTTCATCGCTTACTCGGAGTTTAATATTATGTATGTCCATATTTATACATATAGCTACAGAAATAAATCGTTGGACACGGTTTGCAATCGCTAAACTCAATATTTAAAAGTTATTTCCACTATAATTTAACGTTTCCCTAACATTAGTTTAAATTTAACATCAATTCATCGCGAATATGTAGATTTTTAATTTTTTATTTTTTTCCAAATTGACCGTTTTGAAAGAGACGTCCAGCTTTCACTTTTTCGCTTCATTAACTGCGGACGGTGCATGTGTACAATTTCCTGGCAGTATTAAGGTCAGGGGGACACACGCTTCCATTCATTTATTAGTGAGTTACAGGAGAAAAACAGGAGAAGATAATAGGGGGCAGCTGTTTAGTTGTCACAGAAACGCAGGAGCAGATCAATTGAATTCACGCCAGGCTCATTCCCTTCCGTGGACACCTGTCCTCTTCGCTTGGCTACATCCGCTCCCGAATGGGGAGGAATAATAACACTCCTCCCCCCCCCTTCAATCTCGTCTTTTATCTGTCCTCTCAGTGTCTAATGAATAAATGATGTCATAAGGATTTTAGTTGGTACATGATGAATCAATATTAAGTAATGCTTCTTTTTAATCTTTCAGATCTGTAAATTCTTCTGCAAAAATAACTAAAAGATTGACGAGCAAAACTAAATAGCATTAATATTTTGTTTTATATTCAAATGGTATCCATAGTTTTTTCAAAATTTCGTAAATAGCCACGATTTTTTTTACGCCCAGTAGTGGGCAGCAGAACGACTCAATGCTATTTTAATGTATTTTAACACCCACCGTGAAAATTTACCAGGAGGGAATGTTCTGGCTTTCTTTTCAACAGTTCGTAGGATCGAATCCCACAAACTCTTAAAATATTGAATCCTTTGTCGATTGTCGCTCAATGATCCATATCTAAAGTGGGAATAGATCATTGAGCGACAAGCAAACTAAACCCAGAAGGATTTTTCACACATAGAGAGATCTAATGTGTCAGGAAGAAGAAACCCAGAAAACTTCAAAGCACTTACCCTATACCGATAGTGACAATAATAAACATAACACAGACAGCAGAAGCCTGGAATTCGTGATAGCTGTTGACCGGCATCTCATGAAGTTTAGTACATTGTATGAGACGGAAAAAATTTTCTCCAGAGATTTTCTAAAAAACTAGCTTCTTCTGGAAGCTTGCACTCACAGTGTTAGCCTGCCACAATCATGGTTCCTTGGATGACTAACGCATTATAGTTGCATCTAACTTACCATCGAGTGCAGTGTTCAACTCCAATTTACAAGAACTTTTGTTGAAAGCGAAGAAGTGTATAGATGCTCGTTGGTTCCTACATGGTTCGCGAATACGTGCCATCCGTGTCAGTGCGAACTTTGCATCTACGTGGCTGGTAACGACAAACCGCGTGACCACCATCTCCAAGTTACATTGACAAGCTGGAGAAACGAATTCTTTGGTTCTCAAGGAAGACGGTAGATCCAGCAAAACCATGTTAAAGACAATCGTCAATGGGTGGACTGCTGCTCACCCTGTAACAGCAGTAGAGTTACCAGTCATTTCAGGGTGGATGCTAGAGGCTTTCTAAATTTTCCTCTAGATCCACGTGAATACAGCCCACCTTCCCTCAAAGTCCCTCTAGAGGTCACAATACTTCAGCCCGCACAAGTAATGGTGACTCTCTGTGCGAGGGTCTCATCACTCATTCGGGCTTTGTGTTGTGATTATCTTTAAAATAAATGGGGAGTAGGCATACGCAGCGGACATTCCAAACCTTACACTCGCTTCTCGAGTAGGCAGTCTACCTGCAGCCTCAAAGTCCAAGCACTTACCCTGGAAGAAGTTCATACAAAAAGCAGAAACGTAACATCTCTATTTCGTTGTGCAACTGGGACTGAAATAAAAAAAAGCTAGGGCTGTCCTTCCACAAGGCCATGAAAGCCACCATCCACAAGGCTGTAGAGGCCATGGAAGCTATCAGCGGTAAGCTTCTCCAGTAAGATTAGTTTACTTTTTGCACAACCAAAAGCCGTTGTAAAGCATTTTAGTATCCTTCGAGTAAACTATCTTATGAGAGTACTTTTCACAAGTAGTAGGCTGCCATGAATTTTCTTGAAGGCGATCACAATTCACACAATTCATTTTGCCATGAATCATTTTCCGCAAAAATTATAATTGTTTCATTACTCAAATATTCTGCAAGAAATAAATTTGAATTTTTCGTTTCGTACTTTGACGAGACAACAGTGAGAATAATGAGGCACACGACTCAAATTTTCATCAATTTAGATATCTCTTATAGTACAGGGGAATCATAAGTTAGACAACTATAATTATATGTGTAAATGAAAACTGTCATTATAAATTACAACTTCAAATGTTTTATTGAAGATAAATTACAATTCGTATTTTTGTCCATTAACACTGTACTGAGATGCATGAAATGATTTTCCCAATAGTAAATAATCAGTCAATGTGCAGTTCTGATTAAACCTATAAAATTCTATTTGGCTTTATCTTGGCAATGGGGTGTTCCTTAGAAGACTAGATGAAGTTAAGGTGGGAGTTTTGTCACTCCCGCTAGGGCCACCCTTGGCGTTTTTTCTGCTAGGACCACCAACTGCATTTTTCCTAGCTAACACTAACAGGTAACAGTGCTAATTCAGTCAATACCCTCTGACGCACCAGGCCTTGACTAACAGAAGTTGTTACTTTTACCCTTTACCATGAACTTTATGCCTTCTAAATGAGAGGGGGATGTCCTGAGTAAAAGGGGGCTGCTAGTCCAGTTGCAACTGATGCTACCCTCACTTACACTGAGTCTATTTGTAAAAAAAAAATTTGTCTGGGCTATCTGGAGCACTCCGTCTGCTCGTGACTGGTACTCTAGTAGTGGTCCTGCTGGTTTCATTGCTTTCAAGAGTTCTAGAGATGATAAAATTCTACACTAGACAAGATGAAAAACAACAATATAAAATTCGTTGCTTCAATAATTGCCAATAGGGATTCTCAGATTTGATTATGGAATGTCGCCATACCATTATTCCAATATATCTTAGAAATACATTAGAACTATCAACTTTGTCCATTGATTACACAACAATGATATTACTGCGGCATGCAATTCAATTTTCAGTATATTAGACACATAAAAGTGCAATGCTAATCTATCACACATAATTAATTCATGGCTTCAATAATTTCTAAGAGTGATTCCCAATGAAAACTGGAAACAGTGATGATATCCTTATTCAAATACACATTGTGAGTAAATGAACTGGTTATTTTTAGCTTTGTTTATTTATTATACAATAGAGAGAATACTCTAGCGAGACTCAATCTGTAACCCTGTTCAGACACGTGATCAAAAGATAATCTTATAATAATATATTCGGGATTCATTGATGCAGTTGGTTATTTATAAGGACAGTGTTTACATCACTACGCATATATTCTAGACGAAACAAATTATAAAATATAATGGTTTATTCGTGGTATGACATAATACAACAAAACACAAATTGAAGCCCAATTATTATTGGAAAAATATACAATAATGGATTTTGACATCTTTACTAGTCATTTTTTTAAAAGGATTACCTAGAAATCAAACAGAAAATCTTACATACTTTACTTAATTATTTGTATCTGAGTGTGAGATATTCCTTGTTTCTTTTTAAATGTTGTTTACTAAAAACTTTTTATAATTTTTAAAATTAAAATTTTTGTATTTTTCATAATTTCCCTATAAAATTTTATAGTAAAATTGTTGAAAAAGAATAAAATGTTCTTAAGATTTTTAAGACATTTGAAAAGGAATTTTTAAACTATGACCCAAGACATATTACCTTAAAACCTAACTTCTATTAAAGATAGTTGAACAAAGTCTTTTACAGTTTCCAATGAAAGAAAAGTTATTAAATCATAATTCTATAGATGGCAGCACTAAACTCCATCAAGAAGAAAATCTGCGATGCAGTTTTTTTTTTTTTTTTTTTTTTTTAATAAGATTATCATAAGAATTAATTTTCATTACAGTTCATAAGTTTTCATTAAATTTTGAAATTATTCATTAATCTTAAAATGTTTATCATTTTCATAAAAACGTAATTTATTGATAAGTTTAAATAATTGACGTATATGTGTGTGTGCATAAATAGAAGCCCACAATTTTAAATGAAAAATAATGATAAAATAGAAAGAATACAACTCTTATTTTATGATACAGTTTTAATAATGGTTTAAATGAAAAGCAATTACTTCGAATAATTGTATTAAAATAAATGAGAAGTTTTTTAATCAAATACTTTTTATTCAATTTCTGTACTATTATAGTTAACACACTCTCTATACATATTTTGTTCAAATTTTCAGTTGTTAATAAAATTCTTTTAATTCATCCACTCAAGTTCAAATAATTTTTCTTAACTTGTAGTGGTAGACACTTGATTTTAAAACAGTTTTTTCAAATTTTAATTCAAAAATTAAAAGTAATTAATTTATTTGAAAAACTTTTTTAAATTTAATTAATTTGGTTTTTATTTGACAGAAAAATACACTATTAGATAGTGGTGCCATCTGTTTTGTGATTTTGAAATACATTAATGACGGATATAGAAAAGATGTATGTGTAAGATAGAGAGAATTTTTTAACATAAAAAAAATAATGAAAATTAAAGGATTTTCTGCAATATAATGAAATGAAAGATTTGTCTTGCAATGGCAAAGTTTAGAGAGCGTCAGCATAGAATATTCATGTTTCTGAATCGAATCTCGTTGAAGCATAAAATAATTATAATGATAAACAAACTAGATTAACGGTACTAGTATAAACAAACTAGATAAACAAGATTCCTTGCTTCACATGTAAACAATACAAAATGTAAAAAAAGATAAAAAAAATTTTTTTTCGTTGAACTGAGTAGAAAATGACTTTTAAAATTTTTTTTAAATATTATTTGCATTATTTTACTTGAAATATTGATACTTGAATTATACTTGTATAATTGAATTAGTAGAGTATATTACTTGTTACAAACGTTAACGCGTTGTTTACTAATGAAGACTTATAATTATTCTAGAATTAAATATTGATTTCTGCAATTTTTACATCAATATTTATAATAAATTAAAATTAATTATCAAAATGTTTAATTTATTTGTATATATATTACTACGACCCACTTCTTTATAAAATTAAAAGAGTCAAGAAAAACAATCGATGTTTTCAACGTTCGGTTGAGTTTCCTTTATTTTTTTTTACTTTTTTCCATTGTTCAAAATCGCACATTCCTCCCATATTTTGTTAAATTATTTAAATTACAGTTTCATGTATAAAAAATTTTTTTCATTTATACATGATATATTCTCTCGAAAACAACACGAATTAAATTTATTACTTTCATATCCAAAATTTAAGCATAGGGAAGAACATGTTTCTTCGTAATTTAGAAGCCAGAACCAAGCAGATGACTCCATGATACTTCACCTGCCATCCCTAGAGATAACATTTCATATTGAGGACATTGCGACTAAGACGTATTTAACGTGCCCCAGCCGCCATTACTAAACATGAAGAATCTTTGTTTGGATTGGGGCAGGGCCGGCGCTAGCAGCTTCGCCACCCCGGGCAAAGAGGTAAAATTCCGCTCCTTTATAACAGAAATTAAAAGAGATAACCTTAATCCTTTCCACAATTAATGGTAAAATAAAACGAGTAAAAAAATTGCAATCATCAGCAATGTTGAAGTTTTGATTAGCAAAAAAATACTAATTTATTAATTTATGTTTTTGGCACTAAATTAAAATTAGGGTTGCGCAGAAAAAAGGAAAGAGTCATTTCTGGTGCATTCTTATTCTAGCTGGAGGTCATTATTTTCAACAGTTCTTGTAGATTAAAAAACTTTACCTGTAATTTTTGGTAATAAAATGTTGTTATATTGTGAAAAATTTTGTTCGCCCTGTATCTTCGAAACAAATTTTTACTGTATGTTTAAAAAACACCCTGTATATATACAGGGTGTTAGGGGTTTGATTCCAAATATCTTAATGCATAAAAATATGATTCATTTTAAACAAAAAAGTTTAGTATATTAGGGGTCAAAACTCAATTATTTTAGAAAGAGAAAATGCTTAAAAGTTTGAGGAATTTAGTTTTAGGGCTAATTTGCCGCCCCCTAAAGTTGCCGCCCCGGGCAGGGGGCCGGCTTGCCCACCCCTAGCGCCGGCCCTGATTGGGGCTCGAGATCATCGCCTTCTGAAAACCAAAATGAACGCCCTAACCAACTAGACCACTACGCCCCCGCAGAAACATTGCACTAACCTTTGCATATATAAATGAATTCTTTCTGCAATGACATTGCATTACCGAAATAAGATCCTGGTCTCCATTGTAAATTATATACTGCAACAGTTAGTTCTACTTTGGTTTAATGAATAATGAGTAACATTTTTATAGATCTATCATTGAAATGATAAATCCTATTTCATTTTTCATAAATGCTTGAGAAATACATGAATACTTGTTGACTTTGCGCTAGTGAAGTAACTTATTAATCCAACTTAAGTTCTCCAGAAGATTTTTCTCATACAAGTACTTTCAATTGTGCTGTACTTGCAAGTTTCCCATTCTAAGCCATTCTCAAGAATTCTGAATGGAGATGAGTTGAGTGTGTTGTGGTCGATCACTGCCTAAAAACATGGTCAAATCCTATCAACTTTGAATACAAATGCAAAATTCTCACGTACCCTTTCCATTTATTTTCCCTTCGTTTGCTTTAATTTTAAATTTCTTCTTGTTAATAAATCCTATATAATGGTGTCATCATATAACTTATGAAAATGCAACGTTGTTTTGTATAAAAGTGTAACATAGTTTTTATCTTTTTAATTGCTCATTTTATTCTATGGAAATATATTTGCTTTTTACTTATTACATTTTATATAATCTAAAGCTGTATGAGTCGTTATTTTTTGTAATTTACTGTCCATGATTATTTTTAAAAAAAATAAGTATACATGCACTGTAGATCTCAAATTTTTATTTATTCCTTATTTGATTCTTATATCTCCTTCAGAATTTCTTCATTTGTTTTGTTGAAACATAAAAAGTAAATCGAGACCATTCACAATAATTAATAAGTCAAATGAGATAGTGAAATATCAAACAGGATCTATTGATTTTTCATGGAAAATTTAATCTGTTTCAATTCTTGTTTAAAGATTCAAGTTTATTCCTAATAAATGGGAGATAGTAATTGAATTGGATCACACTAGTCATAATGCCAACACAAAGGGCATTAGTTCAAGTGGCATAATTAAATATAAACTCGATTTCATTCCCACGTTTACAGAGAAATTTGCAATTCTTTTTCTTGAACATGAGTTTTAAATTGTAAAGAACAGTTAGAAGTAACATTGATTTTTCTATTTTAGAAGTAAAAATAACAACTAGAAAAATAGTTTTATTTTATTAGAATAAATGGAAATAACACCCTCTATAAAAATGAACTAAAATACATGATGTTATAGATTAAACATTTTTTCGTACGTGTGTTTCCTGCATGCCCTATGTAAAAACTTTTACATTATGTTTTGCTCCCATATTCTTTACGTATAAGTGATAGATTTCAATAGTTTTGAAATTATTTGTCATAAACTTTTTCTTTCTGACACATAGAACTGCATTTTCTAGATACCTGTACAAACGTAGGTGTATTATGCAATATAGATCTAGGCCATATAGAATCATTCTTAGAAACAAGCCATCAAATTAACAACAAATTGAATGAAACAATGCAAAAATATCAAAATCTGAAAACTGGCTTCTGATTTTAGTGTTTTTCATACACTATATATCTTCGATTATCAATTTTTAACTATAGATATACTCAAAATATAAAAACTGCCATAGCTCTTTGTCCAGTGATACAGGAGAATGTCCAGTACTTTCGACACCATTTTTTTAATTTCTAGAGTTTATCTCTCAGAATTAGGGCCAATGTAAGATCCTAATATCCGTAATTGATGTACCATGTTATTTGACATACAGGTTTGTTCTTAGGTATTGTTGAATTGCGGGAGATGTACGATGCATTTCTTACTTTTATAAATAAATATCTTACTTCTGCTCACAAATTTTCTTTGTTATTTCCTTTGAGACATAGGAAGACGAAAAATTATCTATTGAAAGAATATTATCTGTCTGTTTTATACACTGGAACCTGAGAAATCCGATCTAAATGGAGAGGGCCTTGTTTGAATTTCGGAAAGTTAGAATCTGGATGGTTTATTTAAATTCTTATTATTAACTAAATAGTGATCAGAAGGTCTTTTTTTTAATTAATAATAAAACAATTTTCCCCCGGGTCAAACATGAGTGTTTTATATATCATCTATGTTTCGATTCATTTAGATGTGATGTACTTTGTTTATATAATGCGACACTCTATAGCATGACTTTGTCCACTTGCTATGGCAACAAACTAAAAATACAGCACAGTTGTTTTTTTTTTTTTTTTTTTTTTTTTATTGTAAATTAGTGTTTGCTCAAATTCCTGATGCATGGTGTTGTGGACAAGGTGATCAATCTTCTACTATTCCATCTATTGTGATTTTTTATTAACTGCTCATAGCAGATTAATTGTGCTGTAAAATGTTGGTAACATGTAAACACAGCGTATGTAAAGTTAAAGAAAAACTTGAAGTGCTTACGCACCTGGACATAAGAGAACTTGTTACAAAATTGACTGTTGAATTAGGTATCGAAAAGGCTACCATCACGGATTGGAATTAAAATCGAGATATGACTGAATGTTTCTGTTCTATGAACGTGATAAAACAATTGAACTAGTCCCCAATTTAACATTTTCTGTTCATGACAAACTCAACGAAGCTATATTTTTGTGTTTTACCAAGGAAAAACAAAAAAGTGTTCCCATCAGCGACATTCATTCAAGAAAAAGCAGTGCAGCTGAACAAGACTATGAATGGTGCTTCTGCATTTACAGCCAGCAACGGAGGATTCAATCTCTGGAAATGCAGCTATAGAGCTAGACAGTTGCCACTTACTTGAGAAAATTTATCCGCAGATACTGTCACAAAATATTTACCTAAGTTTGAGAAGTTGATTGCAACAAAAAACTACTTCACTCCAGCTGTTGTATTACGTGGATGAGTGGTAACTCAATTTTAAAGCACTTCCAACCAAAAGTTTAGCTTCTAAAGAAAAATCGTCAGGCCTAGGGTTCAAAATGAATGAGGAACGTTTGACAATCATGGTTTGTAGCAAAGCTGCAACCACTAATAAATTATTACTAATGGTGACGGGCTAGTCTGAGAAGCCACGCGCTTTAAAGTACATGGATATGACAGAAATGTCCCAACTTTAATTCAAAAATCGTTGTAAATGCTTTGACCTATTCTTATGTTTCGAAAAATAGCATTTGACACCTTTCAAACCCAAAATTTCTGAAGAAAATTGTCTCCAAAATTGGATTAGAATCCGTAACAATGACTACTCGAATGACAGTGACATCGTTTCATGGGTGCGAGAAAACGAAAAGGATAATGAAGAAGACGCCTCAACGGAGATATTTCACCTATCGATCAACTCTAGTTGGTGTTATGTTCATATGTCACTGATGCAACATTACATCATAAAACCAATCCAGCTCGTTACGCCAATGAAACATTACCGAATTCAGTTCTACATTATAAAATACAGAGTTGTGTATTTAAACGTTTGCTGAAAGTAATGTGTCATTAAAAACTGACTTAGTTTTTAAATCGTAGCTATTTTTTTTTTTTTTTTTTTTTCCAAATCTAATTTTTTTGCCTTCACTTCTCAAACTGTTAAGATTATTTGGAATTTTGGATCTCCAGGGCTCGGATATCTGAGATTCTAGTTTATTCATTTATCTATGTGCTGTAAATAAGTGAATTATTCCATATAAAAAATAATATGCAACAAATATTTTCTATCATTTCAATGTGAAACATCATCTCATCAAACACTTTTACCAAAGAAACAAAAATGAAAACATTAATGTAAAATGTTCACTGTTCACGATATCTATGAAGACAGAAAAGAAGATTTGAATTTCTTTTACATCACATATTTATCACAAGTGCAAAAGAAATAGGTAACTATTTCTACATCACAAGTGCAAATAGTATATAAAAATAGTTTCCTATTTTGAAAGTTCTATAAATTTGATATGAACCCGTATGATTTTCATAGTTCCGATGATTCATAGTTTGACAGAAAAAGGTTGATTATCTCATTGTTTTTAATCCAAGAAAATTAATTTGTTTACATCTGCTTTAAAAATTCTTTTCTATATTTTGATTATATGTACAAATTAATTATGGAAGGTAAACTTCAGCTTACTTATTTTAAGAATTCTCTCCCTTTTTGTATTTTACTTATATTAATTATAATTAATTTTTTAAGTGCAAGTATATTTTCTATATGATGATACGTATTGTAGATCATTACTTTTGATCAATTGAATTTTTGTATATCCTGTAAATTATTTCGATATTTCATCATTTTTCGATTATGACGTCATTTGAAATCAGACACCATGATTTCATCATTCTATATCTGACGTAAACACAAATGGGATGACGCAAATGTAGTTGCGTTTGTTGTGCATTCTTAGCTCCATTTGGTTTCATTGTGTTGATGTGAAGTGTACTATTTTACCGAATTTTCCGACGGAAGTTTCTGATTTTCGAACGCACGTTAGTTTGGTATTTATATTAATAAAATGTCAGTACAACGTCTTCTTGTTGTAACGGCCGTGCCGTTTCATTTTAGTCATCTGCAATCAAATATTAATAAAACGAATTTGAAACAAGCATCTGAAAGTGATGAAATCAGAAATCAACTTGTGAAAAATCATAATGAAAAGCAGAATGTTGCTCCTGAAAAGGCACGCATTAGGTATGTAATACTAGTTTTGGAATATTTAAATCATTCTTGAAAGTAAATCAGTGAAATTGTTAATAAGATAAGAACATAATAATGAAAAGGTTATAGTGTACGTAAAATAATTATTTTAAAAGTTTTATGTGTTCGATGTTTGCTATTTTATAATTTTTTTATGTAGGCTTATGAGAAAGAAAGATAGAATTATGAGGAATAGAATTTCTTCACAAGTTTCTCGAGAAAAAGCTAAATTAAGAAAAGAACTCTTAGAAAAACAATTGCTGGAGTTACAAATCGAGGTGAGAAAGTCTGTCTTAAATAATTAAGCTCCCAAATATTTATTAATAATCATGCTAAATAAGAAGCAAACTTTTCTTAATATTTTAATATTTCACATTTAAAAAATTCAAGTTACCTATTTTTTTTTCAAATTATAAAATAAAACTTAAATTATTGTATACTACCATACCATATGCTAATATTGTATACACTCATTATTTTATCAGAAACATAGATTTTATTAAATAAAATTGAATTAAGAATACTTGCATTTATTGAAATAATTCTGGCAAACTTTTATTATTTATGCCTTGTCAAGATTTTATTAGTTTTGTATTATTAATATTTTATATTGACTAGACATTACCTCAACTTTGTCATTTGCTTGTAGTTTTATTATTTGAAGTAAATAACAATGTATATAAATTCAATGATTTCCATCTTGTAAATTTTATTTATTTATTTATTATTATTATTATTATTGTTATTTTTTTTTTGATTATAATAACTTTGGTGATTTTTCATTTAAGAGAAATTTTCTTTTTTAACTATGTCATAAATAAGTTTTTTAAAACTTTTACTATAAATTCATAAGTAAAAGTTTTAAAAAACTTTTATGTGAAATTTTAAACGTAAAGTAAAAGTAAAAGTTTTAAAAAACTTGTTTGATTCAGTTTTAAAAATAATTTCCTTTATAAAAAACCTTTCCTTTATAAGTAAAAGTTTTAAAAAACTTTTACATATAAAGGAAAGGTTTTTTTAAAAAAACTTTTACTTCATAAGTAAAAGTTTTAAAACTAATAGTTTTTTTAAATTTTTTAAAAAAGTTTTAAAAAAAATTGGAATGAAAAATCAAAAATGAAAATTAAAAAAGCAGATTTTTAAAGCTTTTACTTATGATATAGTTTAAAAAATCTAAAAGTAGATTCATAAACTTGTTTGATTCAGTTTTAAAAATAATTAAAAGAACTAAGTTATCACATTTGATACTTATCTTAGTTTGTATATATTCCAAAACTGTATTAAAGCTTATTCATTTTAGCATATGAAAATACTTCTGGATCATGAAAGTATGGAAAGAAGGCAGAAGGAACTGGAAGAGGAAAATATGCTTCTTCGAAACAAATTAGAAAATTCTGTTAGCTCTCCCCAGTCTTTGAAGGAAGAAAATGTAGCCGACACTCTCAAACAAGCATCGTTTGTTAGCATTTCTCTGCAGCAGAAGTGGGTGTTGCTACATCTATCCTCAATCCTGATGATAGCATTGACAGAACTTTTGAACAGGTAACTATGCTTGAAATAAAAGTTTGTGATAATTTTATAAACTCACATTTTTTTTCTTTTGCAATTTATAAAATTATGTGATCCTATAGGTGAAAAGAATGCAAAATTGAGTTCAAAATCTACTTTTTATATCAAATTATCTATATAATCATTTGCTAATGTTATTAAGATCCATAATTTAGCCAGTAAAAATATTGTTCTTCTTTGATTTTCTTTAATTACTTAAAATTGAAAATGTTTTTTTGTTAAGATAGTGTAAATATGATTACTATGTACCAATTATCCTTGTTATTTCCAAAAGGTAGCTGATTCTGATATTATATTTAATGGAATTGATTCCCATCTTGCTTAGTTATTAAAAGTAATTTGGAAATAGCTTAAAATTCTAGACCATTGTCTAATTAGACTTTATATGAAAAATATAGTTGCAAAGTTATTAACAAGCTTTTTATTTTCAAATATAAATTGAAGCAGCAAAACAAGTAGGTAAAGAGAAAAATGCATAGTTTTTGTTCTGGGTTCATCACCTAATTTCGCATCAAAACTTAAGTAGAAGTAGCACTTAATCTATACTTGGAAAATTTCTTTTACTTATTATGAAAAGTTTACTTATAATTATAAAAAGTTTTCTGTTTATAAGAAAATTCCTTTGAAATTCAATCCGTTTAAAAGGCTGTGGTTTTGTTAATACACAAGTGCCTTGTTGGAGCTTTCTGATGGAAACTTTTATCTAAAGAGTAACATTTTGTAAATCAATGTATCCTGATTTTAGTAAAATTTTGTTATTTTATCACATTAATGATGTTAGATGCAAAATGCAAGTACTTACGTATTTCTATATTGTTTATAAACTTCAGGAAGCTAAATTTCTCATTGAACAATTCATTGAAAAAAATTTAATGAAGATAAACTCATAATGAAGGATCATCAGCTGAATTTTTATCAGCTAATGATCTTTCATTATGACATCCTGTCAGACAGTCAGTTTGATATCAGTTATTTAGCTTTCCTCCCTTGTATTCATCAAGTGTATACATTTTTTACTGACCCCAAAGAAGTGAAAGATTAAGTCAACCTTCTTTAATGTAAGAATTGCATTTTGCGCTTGTAGCATGTCATTGTATTACATTGTTACCACTGGGCCATCATACTTCTAGTTGTTTTTTTGGAGATTAGCATGAAGATTAATAGAAATTTCAGTTACTTTGCACAGCACATTATGATTGTATTCTGTAGTGTATGTAATTATTTTTATACATTACCTAATTAAAGTTCTCAGAACCCTGCTAAAATAATTCCAATTGCTGCAGTTATCAATAATTTTTTTATATATTGCTTTGGTATATGTAAAAATAATATAGAAAAATTCCAGCTATTTTCAACAGCACATTATAATTGTGTTGCATAGTGTACGTAATTAATCATTTTTATATATTACCCAATTAAAGTTCCTAGAATCCTGAAATAATTCCATTTGCTGCAGTTATTAATAATTTTTTTATATATTGCTCTGGTATATGTAAAAAAGAAAAAAAAAAAACTTTGCATAAAATGTTTCTAAGAGAAACAAATATGCTTATTTTTGGCAAGCAATATATTATAAAAAATTTTTTGAAAATAAATTATTGTAACTTTTTTGGAAAAAAATTCTTAATTTTTAATTGACAGAATTTTTTAAAATTTTTATTGTTTATTATGTTTTACATTCCAATTTTGACTAATTTATTTTTGAATCTCTTTGAATTCCTTTTGAATTGTAGTGACAATTAAACTAAATGAGTATTAATTTATTTATTGATGTTTTTACTGGATATTTTGATTAAAATTTTTGTCTTTATATTCAATTATCATTTTCAGTATATTCAGCTCTGAAATTCAAATATATAATTTCTTTATATTTTTAGGAGCATGAATATCAATGTATGGTTAGCAAATTGTAGAAATTTTAGTTCTAAAAAGTTGATATATTTATTCAAAAATAAAAATTACAGGATCAAAAATTTGATTTTTTGTTTTCATATCTTTGCTGTCAACATCCTATATGAAGTTTTATGTGAAGGAATTGGTAGTTGTGCTAAATGTTTTGTCTTTATTTCTTTCAATTAGAAAAAAAAATAAATAAAATACCTGCAGTGAGATTTTTTGAAATCCTTGTGTATAATAGCACTCATCTAACTAGCAATAAACTTTTCAAATAGAATCTACCGAAAGATATCTACAAAACATTCATTTTATATAGTTTACAATTAAAGGTATATACTGAATTTATATTTAGAGGAAGAGAAAATAGTGTATATAAAAGTATTTATATTTACTTTTAAAAAAAAAGTATATATATATATCTATGATGGTATACAGTCAATATAATTATATAAATTCTAGCCTGTGATAAATTTTTCAATTTAATGTTCATAATTTACAATTGATTATTTTTCTTCTCCTTGATGCCTTTTATAATCTATTATATTTATTATATGACAGGTTTAAATAAATATTGGAGTTCAAATTTTAATTGCAGATGGTAAAATAATTAAAAAGTTTACATCTAAATTTTTTTAATTATTATATTAGGTAATAACATTTTCTTTTCTAAAAATTCCTTCATTTTTGTGTATCTTGGTTATGTTAAAAAATTACAACCTTTCCATTTAATTCCTTTTCAAAGTTATTGACTTTAATTGTTGTATTATTTTTGAAAATACAGCAATATAACTATGATAATGAAAATATATAATAGTTTATAATGTTTCTAAATGCTTAATGGAATGCAATTCTTTTTTTAAGGTTTCAACTGCAGAATTTCCTAAACCATTTGATCTCAAAAACTCACCAATCTCTGAAGACTGTACAACCAATGATCTCTTTGATTTCTCCAGTATAACCAAAAATGTAAGCATTAATAATTTCCAAAATACATGTTTTTTTTTTTTTTTTACACTATATTTAAATGTTTGTACACCATTTTTGAACCTGCATATTTAAATATGGATTGCTTAAATAGTTTCATTTTAAAAACTGATATAGTTTTAAAATGTATATGACAATTATAATTTATTAACATTATTCAAATGTGAAATTTAAAAAAAATGCAAAAAATAAAATAAAAATAGAAGTATAGATTATAATAAATCCTTTTTGAACTTTTATGGGCATAAAAATATTTTAAAATATCTAATTTTCGATGCTTCTCTTTTTCGAGAACAAATAGGAAAAAATCATTTACTTTAAATCACTAAGCAAAAAACAAGCACTGAAATATTAATAAAATTCCTCTTGTTTGGGAAAATTTCAACTGCATGCTTATTAATAGGTAATTTCTAAGTAGTGAAGTTCATGGTTAGCAGGAAAGAAATGGCAAAAGTAAATAAGAAATGATAAGTAGCAAAAATCAAATCTAAAAGTTCAGAAACAATGAAATTCCAAACATGTGCACTCAATTGTAAAAAAAAGAATTCAGTATAAAATTTAGGGAAGTGTTATTTATGTTGACAATTTTGTGGCTATTGTTTCATGGGCCTCTTAACTGGAAGAGTACCAAATTTTATTTTATAAGTATGATTTTATTAAAAATTAATAATTACTCTTATATGGTATTACAAAATATAGCTATACTTTTGGAGGGAAGAAATATATTGATGCTTGTTACAATCTTGAAATACTGATAGATATTTATCTTAAATTATATAATTAAATATATTTTTTAAATGAATAATTGCTTTGTATCTCATAAAACCTTTAAGTTCAAATAAAACTAATATTAAACATTAAATTTGTAACATGAACAATGCTACCAGATGAAATATGAAATCTTGTAATAGAATTGGATGTACTCTTTACCTTCGCTGATATAGTTTCTATTGTAGAAATATTTCCTAATATTTTACCTTAGGTTACTGAAATGTTATCTATTATTATGAATTTGTCTTCACTATTTATTTGCATTATTTTACACAAACATATGTATTGTTAAATATATTAACTTTAATATTTTACGGAATATTTACATGTAATTTGCTGTGCAGTATTATTTAACAGTGATAGCAGTTTGCTCTGTTTGCATTTTCCAAAATATAGTTTAATGAAATACAGGTAGTCTATAAAATGTCTGTTTAATAATTCATTAAATAATAAAGGTAAATTTAAATTCATAACAATGTTTAGATAGATTCTAAAATTTGTATAGTGTTTTTTAATGTTCAGCTTGAAAAAGAAATACCTTTAATGAAATAATTTTTATTGAAATCATCTTCACATGAATATATATTCAGTCATAATTATGTAGAATAAAGTGCTTAAGCCTTTTCAGAAACATTGGTATAATATTATTGTACTGTGACTTTATTCAAAGAGGCTTAATTTGGAAAAGAGTTTAAATTAAAAATAATTAACTAAAAAGAGAAGCTTAATTTGTGTGTTTATACACTTTTAAATGTTAAAACAATCCATTTTATTTTATTTTTTGTATTATCAAAATGTATTGGAAGAATATAACTTATTACACCTTTTATAGAAATAGAAATGTTACATTTAATAAAGCCAACCTCACATTTAGTGTTTAATTTATATTAAATTAATACTTGTTTCAGAAAAATCTTATATTATTGGAGAGTAATTTATGTTTGCTACAAAGATTTTTACAATTACATTATTATAATTTATTAGAGAAATAAATTGATTGTAATCAGTCATATTTTTGCTTTTAAACGCTTCAATTATCAATGAGCATTAATTCTCCTTATCACTGAAAATGCTGTCGATTGCTAGAAAATCTGATTTATTTCAAAAATAAATTGCAATTTTATTCATTATAATTTTTTTAATATTAATTTTTAACGTTCTAGTATACATCATTTTTTATTAATTCTTATTCATAATTTGTATATAGTGGTGTCAATATTGAAGTAAAAACAAGAGTTATGTATAAGAGATAAACATAATTATCATTAATGTTTTAAAATTTAAATCTTATCAGGGAATTTATGTGAAATATTTTTTTAGAATAAATTTTTTAAAAATAATTAGGATATTTCTAAAATTGATGCTGAAAATTGGATGTAAGGTATTCTACTGCTATATCCTAAATAAAGAAATACTGTAAACTTAGAAAGAAATTGTGAAAATTTTGAATGGTAATTTTTAAACTGATATTTTAACCTATAAATTAATTGATGTATATTAAATAAGGTCTAATAAGAAATTAAAATGATGTTAATGAACTCTCTTAACTAAAATTGCATGCAGGAATTATAGATAATCATCAAAGCTAAGAATATCAAATTTTGTAGTTGATATTTTTTGGTATTGAGTTATAAATTAAAAATGATTATATTATCAATATCTATAAAATTGTTAGTTTTTCTATCATTTGATATAGAGGTTAATATCTTAAATATATTTAAAATATGATTTCTAGTAATAAATAAAAATCAATTCAATATCTCTTTGTTATAAATTTGTATTTAATTTGGGCATTTTTTTTCCTACAGTTCATAGTTTGATGTTATTTTGTATAATAAATGGAATGAGTCATTTATATAAAATATAAAAGAGGAATATTTAATTTGAAAATTACTTTTTGAATTTTTTATTTGTTGATGAATATTAATTGATAAGAAAATCCTTAGATATTTCATCTGTGCAAGTATTTAATAAAAATAGCACATATAAAAACTTTCTCAAAAATTCTAGGTTTTATAAGACTACCAAAATTTAAAATTTTTGCATTAATTGTATATATTTATATTTTTTTGTTGTCATATATTTTGTTTTATATTTATTATATGCTTTGATAATCATTTCTGTAAAACTTGATTTTGTCATATACTCTAACATAAATAATATTGATTCAAATTTTGTCTAAATTTTGAAATGTTAAAAATATTTGAAATATGTTATTTTGCTTTAAAACTTAAGGCATATGAAAAGAAATTCTTCATAATGAAATTATTCTTAACTACTAGCATTTATTTCACAAATCTTAAAGATAAAGCACAATTGTTTAAACTTAAGGATTAATATATAATTTCAAATTGAATAATAAATTAAGTGAGAAAGTTATTTTTTAAGCAGTGCACATTATTTTGCTCATGGTATTTGGAATTTTTTTCAAAAAAATATCTTTAACAAAGAATATAAGAATTTTCTTACCAATAAAAGGTAGCTTATTTTCTTTTATACCTAAAACTTTGTAATATTTTTCTGAGCAAAAATGTCTCAATTTGCTTATGATCAAAATGTTCTACACATAACGATCATAACAGCTTTTATTAGTGATTGTTTCTTTGTTTTAATTCCGAACAACTATTTAATATAGAAGAAAATTAGATTTATTTGATTTTTATAGAAAACAGTTAAAACTTTAGTTTTTTATGCAGATTATTAATCAAAAAAAAAATATGTATACAATTTTGATTTTTTTTTTTTTTTTTTTTTTTTTTTTTTTTTTTTTTTTTTTTTTTGCAACATTCTATTATTTGATAAATTTATACACTACTTAAGGAAATACATTGAGAAAGTTATGACTTTTTCAATAACATTTAATTTAAAAAATATTTCCTTATTGTCTTACACATGAAGGTTTCTCTTCTCTCTCAAAAACACATTACAATCTTGTTAGCCCAATCAAAGCTTAATGGTAATGAGGCCTTTAATTAAACATATGCAATTCTCACATCTAATGTGTATGTTGTAGTTCTAAATCCATTTTAAGTCGAGTCCTAATTTAGTTCTTGTGTTCCACAAGTGTCAGAAAGAGACAAGCAAATCTATCAGTCCTTGAATAGCTTTTTAGAAGTAATATGTGATTCATAAACTAAATTTTTTAAAAATTAGCATTAATATAACCTTTTTAAATGTGAAAATGTTGGTAATATTTAGAAATTAGGAACATATTAATTTGTTAATCACCAAATGAGATTATACCACCCACATGGGGGGGGGGTGCTCTATCCATAAACAGAAGGCGCTCTTTCTGACTTTATTTGCCCAGTCCCTGACAGGTTTGCTTGTCTTCGCATAGTGTCATAAGTAACAACAGGCTACTTGTAAATTAGCTTGGAGGCTTTGCTTTTGCCTTCAGTACAACAGTTCGTCAGTAAGAATTCTACCTTGAGCATGGATATTTGTAATCGTTCAGAATCCACTTTCAACCATAAGTTGCAATCTAACTATCCCCTGTAAGCAAAAAATGACCGTTGAGTGACAAACATTAAATTATTTGTGATCAAAGAATTATATGTTTCAAATTTTTTATCATGTTGCTAGATGATAAATAGTTTTAAGTAATTATCTTAGTCTCTTAAAGTTTGTCAATGTCAAATTCATTGGAAGATATTTTGAATGAATAGCTATCAGAAAAATATGTCTGTGATTCATTTCTTTACTTAAATATGATATTGATGCTGTTTGTTTCACAAGTGGGCTGAAGAAATATTTTGATTAGTTCATTTCTAATTTTATGTTGAAGTAGTCTTGAGCCAATATTTTATTTTACATTTGCTATTAGTTTTGTTAATGCATTTAATATTTTTATTGTCTGTTGGTTTCTTAACATAAAATAGAGTAATTTAAATGGGGCAAATATATGGTTTGTCTATAAAAATTACCAAGAAATAATTTCCTCTGCTTCTGCATAGTCAACATTTTCTTCTGCTAATAAATTGTTTCAATAAATACTTTGTTATTTTAAATTTAAGAAAAAACTATGTTTATTGTGTATTTATCATTAAACACAACCTTTTGAATATTAATTTTGCATGACATATTTTGTTTACAGAGAAACTTACTATTAAACATTGAAGTGCACATTACAATAGAATCTATTTGTTATTTCAGATGATGGATGAAGGTTCTTTGAAAACCTCAAACGAGTATGATCTTTTTAAAGACATAGATGTAATCGAGAAACTCATCTTCGGAGAGTCTGATGCAAAGTTTGAATGTGATATCAATGAGAATGAAGGAATTGCTTCTGTTGAAACTGGCTCATCTTATTCCTCAAACCAAGAAATTTCATCAAATGAAAACTCTCCTGAATTGCCTCCACAGTGGATGTTTGATGATTTGTATAAGAACTTTGCCGAGAATTCCAGCAAAGCCCAGTCTTGGGAAGTTGAAAGCCAAAAATTGTCACAAAATCAAAGCTCTCTAGAATTGTCTCCTCAGTGGACATTTGAAGACCTGTATATGGATTTCAAAGAAAACTCTTCACTTTTTCAACTTGCTTGATTTGGTGTTTGATGTACATATTTCATTTATTTATATTCATTTTTTCCAAATGAGACCTCATTTTCATTAGTTCCTTAAAATGTGATATTTAAGTGATTCTCATTGTAAATAAAACATTAATCATTTTCATTTTTAATGTAGAAGTTTAACATTGTTTTTTAAATTGTCAGTTGAATAAACTTGCTGCACTTGATAATCTCTTATAGATTTTATTTGTTCATTAATAAGAATTGCAATAATTATTTATCCTGATTTTTTTTTATAACTGTTGCATTTACAATGTTCGCAAATTTTAAATTGATATTATTTTTTAAAAATACTTAATTATATATATATATATATATATATATATAATTAGTACATCATTAAAATGTACTTCAAACAAATGTTTTGGATTTATAAAATTAAACAAATTATTTATACCTTGTTGGTTAAAATTTACGAAATGTTTATTTATTTGTAAATAGATTTGTCGCATAACTATTTAAGATTTTGATTTTTTAAGAACGTTTTGAATAGCATTTTTAAACAGTTGCCATAAACATAGAATATTGATATATATTAGTAATCGTATTTAATATGTATAAATCTTTTAACTTTTGTTAAATGAAACTACTTGGAACCAGGCTATGTAATTAGGATTTTCCAAATTATTTTAACTTTTAAGTATTTAAAAAATGCCATTTTTATTTGTAAACATACTTTTAATAAAATTTTAAAATTAAATGAATTTGGGCAAAAATCAGAAATGATGCTTAAACTAAACTATTCTAGGCATTAAGAGATTGAGAAATTTGAATGTTTTTTTATATATACTTAAGTTATTAATCCTTACAAAAGCAATTACTTTCCATTAATTTAAATATTTACGAGAAATTGTAGAATATTGAAGACTATTAAAGCAAAATTTTAGATCGTAAATGTTCACATCCATCAAAACTAGTGTCAGATTCATAAAATAAATCTAATATCAGTCTTTGTAGATAGGTGTTCAAATTTCCTTTTATCTCACTTCCTTTATGTATACATATTTTATAAAAGTATTTTTTCAGGATAGCTAGGAAGCTGGTATTAAAAGAATAAGATAAGTAATTTATCAAAAAAAAAAATGTTGATGTGAATTAATTTGATTTATTTAGACTTAGTGTGCATTTATCAGTTTATTGATTACAATAACATGTTTACTGTTTATTATATATTAAACAATAATTGAGTCCAATGTTTTAATTATAAATAAATTTGTCTCTCCATTTCGTTTTTGATCCTAAATTTTCTTCATTTCATTTTTTTTTTTTTAAAAAAAATAAATAAGTGAAAAATGAAACAAAAAAAATTAATTTTTAACTACTAACAAGCAAGACTTGAATTTTCTTTTTAAATACGATTAGTATTATGTTCTTTACTATTGCATCGAATTAACTCTCAAATCTTCAAAATTGCCGGATTTAATTCTAATTTCTGATTTAAGCGATTGTATCGATTCATAATCCATTCAATAAAATTTAGGAAAATATTCCTATATGAGTTATTCTGCTGAATAAAAAAATTTAATTACTTCAATATATGATCACCTGTTTAAAGCCATCACAAATGAATCTTAATCAACACGTATTATATATATATATATAAAATAGGAAATCTTTTACACTATCAAAAAAGATAAATATTCTCTTAATCTTTTATGATAAATTCACATAATTTACGTTTTCTTAAAAATATTTTAGTTTTTAAATAATTTGTGAATTTTTGTATGAAAAACACACATTCATTCTTTTCATTATGAAGTCTAGCACAATAGTAAAAATATTTTAAATTCCTCACATTCTTAAAGAAATCATTTTTACAATTATGAATTTCACAAATGTTAAAAAAGAACATTTGAATGTATCTTTCATCCTAACGTGACAGTTATTTGAAAATTGTTAACATTTCTGAAATAGTCTTCACTTATTAATATGAAATTATAACATATTTATAACAAAATAAAAATAAATAAATAAATAAAAAAAATTTAAGTTATTCCGGTCTTTTTATGTATTTTCAGACAATACAGAATAAATTGATTTTATCAAAATTTCAGATAACATGCTTTTTATAGGAACATTTAAGTGGATGTTTAATAAGAAAGAATTTTCTAATCATAAATTTCTAATTTTCTGCTTGGTAATAATGAGAAGAAATAAGATGAAATTAATTTTAAAAACACTTTGGTAATTAAAAACTTGTTTTAAAGAAACAGACTTCAAAATAGGATTAAAAATTTCAGATTAATGTTTTTCTTACAGAAGTTGGAAATTCCTCTATTTTTTTTAATTATTAGCTTCACTTAAAATAATAAAAATTTTTCTATCTCATGAAAGTATCAAAACTGAAAAATATAATATATTCATTAAAAAAATTAATTCCATAAAAATTCTCCTTAAATTTATTTTTTGGCAGAATAATGAAACATCTTTCAGCTATTTTTTTTCTATTTATTTATTTTCGTGTTCTCCTGTATTTTATCTACACAAATAAATATTTTATTTGTAAATCAATGAAAGAATTTAATGTTTTAAATTTATAAATCCAAAAGAAAGCTTAGCTACAATGTAGTGTTAGATAAGTTAATATGATTCACGGATTATTGTATAAATAACCATGGTATATATAAATCCATGACCATGATGGATAGATGTTTATAAATGAATGAATGAGATCTGGCGAAGGAAATGTGGATTTGATGCATAAAAACTTAGTATATTAATATCTTAAGCTGTAAGCTATGGAATGGCTTAAAAAGATTTCAGGAATATAATAATTGCTGAAGTACAAACGTGAATATGATAAGTTAATTAGGGTGCACTATATTTTAAAATTGATTCACCTTTATTGTTTCGGTTAGTAGAATTTGCAGCATTAGAAATAATTTTTTTTAGTCTTAAAGTAATTCAATTAAGCACTATCAAATACAATAATTCTGTATATAAAGTACATTTTTGTAAAGCTATTCGTTTCATTATAATTAAATTTAGAATATTTCTAAACAACCATGTATCACGATCATAATGTATGCTTAGTTTCTTTCTTACTTTCTCATCGTTCACATAATTTGAAGATACAAAGTATATAGTATAATACTTTATATCTTCAAGTATTCACTAGAAAATATGTATACGATACCAAACCTAGCCAAAGACTATAGTTTTGAGAGAGCAGATTCCCGTCAAATATTCGTTGAGTCCAATGTTCCTCTGGCGGTATGTTGTGGAAATAGAAAGGTTACCACAGGTGGTGTCAACCTCGTCACTCACTTAAGTTCAAAATTATTAAAAATTTTTAGTTTTCGCAAATGGATGATCAAAACAATATGATAAAAATAAAAATGACCCTTTTCCTCGAATACATAATTCACGAATGCCAAGACAACCTCGTCCATAAAACATTCTCTTGTACTGAATGGTAAGTCTTTAGCTGGACTGATATCATATCTAATCGAAGACTCGTGATGAGAAGGCCTGAGCATGTTGCAGATCACTATGGCCTAGTGGTAAGAAAGCATTCTTCAGGGCGTGATGTCTTGGGTTCGATCCCAGATACTGCTGAGTGATGAAAGATAGATGTTGCGCTTCATCTTTCTGCATGCACGTCTGTTTAGTAGGTGATTAAGAGTTTTCTGGGTTTTCTCCTTGTGATGCATGGATATGGCCTATTATCTATGAAAATTCCATTTACAGTGTGAGTGTTAAACGGCTTAAAACGGTCTTAGCTGTTGCTCTACTATTCGGTGTCAAAGGCTTAGGCATATCATATGGCTATTGTATGACAATTGTATAATACCTACTCAGATGTTGATTTCGTTTTTTCACCATAACTCAAAATGAGTGTTGTGTTTAGTTATTCCGATCGACAGACATAAGTCATTTGAAATAACGATATCTCCGATCATTATAAGCGGAATTCATTAAAAAAAAGAAATGCATGTATCACATCACTTTAATATAATTAAGTGCTTTTTATATTAGCCTGTTGAATGATTCTAAAAATGGAACTTACGAAAGTAAAGGAGTGTTGAATAAAATGTCAACAAAAAACGTCTCAGTATATTCAGGAGAAGCAGACTTGTCTCTCATTTACGATTGTCTGGAGCGAAGTTGGATGTAAATGTTTACACCCATCTTTTTTTTTTTTTTGTGAGTTAAAGGTTAGTTAATAGTTAAACTTGTCTTTGTACATTAGGAAATTCTTAATGTACTATCTAGGAAAAGTTTAAAGGAGATTCTTTTAAACTTTTTATCAAAAAAGATTGGCTAATTCAGACGATTTTTTAAATCTTTCTAGAAATAAATGAACAATATTCGTTTAATAAAAACAATTTTGATTATAATATTTTTATCAACCAAAAAAAAAGGGCACACTAAAAAAATACATTGGCATCGTTAAATTCAGGAAAAAAATGTACTAGAATTGTGATACTGTTGAGGAGCACATTACAGAAAGAAATGTAGTAAATTGATAAGTCTAAAGTAAAACATACTTCACTATTTGCAGATGGGATTTTGAGTTTTAACGGGTTTATAATTGATTCTGGTGTATCACATTCCATTTGTTCTATATATGAGAGTAGAATTTTAAATAACGTCATAGGACTCAATGATCATTTATACAATGTTATCTTTTAATAGAGAAGATTTTTTGTTCAATACCCGATACTTTTGTATAATGGGAGATAGATTTTACATTTCTGCATGCACATCTGTTGGAGTGCGTGCTTGGAAGAGTTCGGGGTTTTAACCCTCTGACACATTATCAATAAAATAATTCCCCCGGTAGGATGATTGAAATATTGCAGTAATTGAGATGTTAACAAAATCTGTTGTGGATTATTCCTTGATACATGATTACTATATAAAATGATTTCCTTGGAAAGGTTACACGTGATAGGTATTCAAATACCCAAAAAACACATTTCACTTTTTAAAGTTATTTGCTATGATTCTTCGTGGCCTAGTAGAGCAACATTTTTCGGAACATAAAGTCCCGGGTTCGATTGCACATACTGTTAAAGAATAGGAAATAGATGTTGCGCTTTTGCTTTCTGCTTGTCAATCTGTCTGGGAAAGAGCTCTGTGGCCTAGTTGCTTAGGGCATCGTTATCGTTACTGGAATGTAATGAGTTCGAATCCCGCCTTAACCAAAGATACGTCGTGTTTACTAAAAGCGGTTGGGACACATTAAATACGTCGGGTCGCAATGTCTTCCATATTCCCATTCCAATTAACATTTCTGGGGGTGGTTGGAGCTAGTCTATGGGTCTTCTCTGGCTTCAATCTCTAAATTGAATGACCCAGATGGTGCAGCCATCTATGAGCCAAAGTCGTAGTTCTACCTTCGAGCTCTATTCAAATACGGAAGACGCACTTTCTGACTTCATTCGCCCATCCCTGACGGGCGGGCTTGGCTTTGCCAAGTGTCATAAGTAATATAGTCACCAGTAACAAGTGTCATAAAGCATTAGTGGTCGCAATGTCCTCCAAGCGAAATGATAGCTCTGGGGGTGGTAGGTCAAGTATACTGCTTCAGTGTAATTGGTATAGCCCAACTCAGGTCTTGGTACATGGAAGCATGCTGGAGCAACAACAACAACGTCTGTCGGGGAGGTTGCTTCGTATTTTTCCGAATTTAGTATCCTATAACATGTGAATATGGTCCACTGTCCATCACCCCCCTCCCTCCCAGTGACGCAATTTATGTGATAGATGTTAAAAATACTTTATACAATGGGTTTCGACCGTAAAACTGTTCCTTATGCTGTCTCAAAAGTTAATTACTACTTTTGATTTGTTATGCTCAAATGTATCAGCTATTGATGTATTTGACTATTATTTATTTGTAAAATATAATAATTGCATGCTTCGAGTTCAAATTAAAAGTTATTTTATTGATTATAAATCTATAATTTCGATAACTTATTTTTATTAAATAATATTTTAAAAATAAAAAATAATATTTATTTATTAACTCTTCAAAAATTTTATCCTGTTCCCTTATTATAGTAAACCTCATGATTTCAAACCTATGAATTTATATTGAGGGAAATTTCATAAAGAAAACCTGTCTTCAAAAGATAAAGAATTATTGTCATTCATATGTAATTCAAATAAAAATTTTACAATATTATTAGATTTTTTTTTTTTTTTTTGCTGAAGGGGATATATATAAAAAATAATTTATCACATTTTATGTACATTAAAGAATACTGAATAAATTATTAAAATTTGCAGCGTTTTTAACAAGAGATATTTGATAACAATAAAAAATATATTTTAATGGTATTTTGCCATCAATATATATTAACGTGACTTCACTTTCAACAAATAATTAAAGTGAATGATTTTTTCAGGAATTTTGCCTATTTTTTTAGTTTTATTGCATAAAAAGATTGTATTCTTAACTTTTAGTGACGCATTACTCTTTCAGAAATTTTCTAACCAATTTTAAGTAATAATTTCTTTTTAATTATAAAAACTGTATTTTTATTTAAAAATCAGTTGAAACAAATTAAAATGATCATTGAGTAAAATAATTTAACCAAAATTAAACTAACTATATTTAAAATAACAATAAAAAGTGTTCAGTGTATTATTATTAAGCCAATACAATTTTTCTAAATCGAAAATTTATTTTTCTTTATTAAAGAAAGTATATCGTTTAGTATTTTCTACGTAAAAAATATTGATAAATAAATCATTAAATTGATTTAAAATTCGTTTAATAGAAATTTAATTTTCGTTTTATGCATCCTTTTTTGGTAATTCAGTAATAGATCTTATTGTTTGTGTCCTAGATTTTCTTTTTCATAGTTAAATTAACCTCTTGGAAATTTTCTGAAAAATTAATAAAATTGTTTGAACATAATATAGTACATGAGAAGAAAATCATTTAATTCTAAACTTAATTTTAGAGGTAAATAATTTGCATTAATTTGTTATTCTTCACAGAGAAATAGAAATGTGTTACTTTCTTTTTTCATTTAATAGAACAAGTTGCATGCTAAATGGGTTAATAGTTCTGACCTCTAAAGTGGCCATCTTTTTTAATTAATTCTTTTTTTCTCTCCCTCCAGATGCCTGCTTAAGAAATCGTTTTCAACTTTTAAAACAGACGATTATCCATTTCAGTCTGCCAAAACACTAAAAACAAAAACACCCCAAGTTGCAACAGATTGGAAAAAAAATTGTTTTCTTCGGTGGTGGCGGATTCAGAAAATTTAGCATGTTTGTCACTAACGCAATGCATTCTGGGACTAGACTGAATTTCTTTTTTTAGACTGGGAACACTTGCGAGGAACGAAAGGATTGACGACAATGTGGTGAGTATTTCACCCTTTTTTATTTGTTATAATTATGTTGGTTAAGTGAATGTTTAATGTGTCATAATTAAAACGTTAAATATATATTTAGAGCCGTTGCTGTGATTTATAGCTAATAATGTTTTCTGATAATTTAGAATTCTTTATGTGTGCTGCTTTTTATGGAACCATTTTCTTTTACTAGCTTTAATAAATCATAAGAAAAGCTTTTGCCGCCTAATAGAATTAAAAATAAATAAATAAATAAAATATCTAAATCGCTTCTTAGATAATTATTTTGTTCTAGTTTCTTTCATGCATTTTTTTATGAATTAATATTTGTTATTTCGTTTTTCAGTATTTTTGAACTTGAGATTAGTACCATCAAAATGTTATAGATTTCTATTAACAAAATTTCCGTACCACTTGATAAAATATGTAACTAGGTATGTTTATGTAGCATACTATGAATCTCGCTACATACATTAATACAACTAAATATGTTGATAAAACCTTCCATAATTTTATGCTTCATCTTAAATTTAGATTATGATTCCATATTCGTTCTTTTAGTACTTTTAAAATAACGAATAATACGGAGTATAAAAAATTATTTCGAAAAAATACTAATTGAATAATTCCGCAAATAAAATCTCGTGAAAATATATTTTGTGGAAAAAAAACTATCAGTATTTATTATTTTTTTTAGTCAGTATTTTTTCTTTTTGGGTGTGTATGTTTTGATTATAGATAATTGAAACATATTGCATGTGTTTAAAAGTTATTTAAAAATAATTTATTTGATAAATATTATTTATATATTTACTAAATTATTATTAAAACATATGATTCAAATTGTGTTTGTTCAAAATATTAAAATAGTAGTAATAGCTTCAAATATTAAAATAATAGTAATAGTTTGCTTCAAAATATTAAAATAATAGTAATAGTTTCGATACTAGTTTAGTTTTGATTTTGTTCCAAAATAATAAAATAATAGTAATAGTTTAAATTATTCATCAAATATTTTAGATTTACAAATTATTTCATTTGATATTTAATTAA
>JAPDSC010080399.1:0-18454 GCA_026290005.1 Latrodectus geometricus
ATATATATAATTACATTTCTTTAAATATTCATATTTTATTTAAATTTTTGTTGTGTCACAGGTGGAAGTCTACAGGAGGAAAACGTAGAGTTATGAAATGCAATATCAAGTGTGTATTAGTTGAAATCGAAATATTTGTGGCATGGATCACTTGAAAATTATTTTTTGCTACAAATCTATTAAATTTTGAAAATGACTTCTTTCATCTGCGTTTCAGAACATTATTGATTTGTGACATATCCTGAAAACAGAAATAAATTAGCTCGAGTAGGTTGAAACTCAATAAATTAGAAAATAAAGAAATACAAATACTGCTTTTTTAATGTCACCTTTTAATCAGGTGCATATATATATATATATATTTAGTGCTAAGCATGTCTTTAATTTTTAACGGGAGAGAAAAAAATTTAATGAATCCATTTCTTAATCAAGTAGAGTTCCTGAATGAAATAATATACTTCTCCACATAAGGAAATGAATGAATCTCGGAATTAATTATAACTTAAATTACTTGCATAATTGTAATCAAAATTTTTAAATGTATGCACTGCCTATGTCTTGAGATATTCAGAGATCAATATCTTAATATAACTTTCTCTTCACTCCATTTACATATTTTCTATCCAGTCAAAGACAAACATTTCAACAACAATTTTTTAATTTAAATCGTTCATAAAATTTAAGAAATATCTAAATATTTAATATTTTTTATAAACTAATTACAAAAAAAATGTTCAGGTTTAGACAAAAGCTAATGTACCTAACCAAATTATGACATTATATATTGCTATTATAAATGTGGAAAGTCGTTATTTATCAAAGCACATTATTAGTAGAGGAGAAAATGTTATAAATGTAAATCCTTTAATCAATCAAATTTCATTAAAAGTAATTGTAATTTTCTTGACATACATTATTTTAAACAGTTACCTATACTCAGAATAGAATTCTAAAAGTGAAATGCTAGATTAAGAAAATTTAGTTCTTTAATTATTCATAACTTTTAAAATTTAACCATATAAATATTAAAATTTCATTAATACAAGTTTATAATGTTCTTCTCTTGTAATTATATCTATAAGAATAAATAATGTTTTTATTTTATTTGGAGTAAAAGGAGAAATAAATATGGAATCTCTAACATCACTGGAATAAGTCTTTTCCTCTCTGATACATTTTCTCTTCGCCTTTTCTTATTTCTGCTAAATACTGGCTGAAACAAATAAATGAGATGTCTCATATCTACCGAATGCTTGATTTATATCTCTGTTTTGTAATCCATAAAGAGCAATTTCCTATCTTCCAGTTTATTGGTTATGTGGATGATCAGAAATTCTTGTATGTTAAAGATTCGAGTGTATATGTACTGATGAGAATGGGATGATTTGGGGGGAAATGTATTCTCTCTAAGAACTTGAGTATTTTTATTTTTATTTGATTTATCATATGATAATAGGAAACTAAGAAAATATTTTATATCCTCTATTTATTCATATTATATTTTTTAATTCTAAATCATATTATTATATTACAGAAAAAATTATCTTTTCACATTCTTGTAGCGGTTAAATTGCGCTTTAGGTCCCCTACTTTGTCAACTCGCGAATTTGAAGTGCTTTTTCACGCATGCTCATTAATTACTTTTTTGTTTTAGCCTTTTCATTGGTCGCTAATTAAGTTTCACATTGAAATAGAGGTAGAATTTTCGCCATGGCATCAGTGATTTTAAAAACGCGCCAAGTAGGGGACCTAAAGCACATTTTCACCTTTGTAGCAAAATTTATGCCCACTTAAATAAAAAAATTATCACACATAAATATAAATTTTAATTAAATTAATTAATTTTAGAAATATTTTTGAGTATTTGAAAATCATTTAGAAGAGAGAATGATACCATGAGTATTTGAAGAATAATAAAAAAATAGAAAACATACTTCTTTTGTTTTCTTTGCATATTAATCAAAGTAGTTGAAAATAACTAATGAATTGAAGTTTAATTTTTTAATAATCTGGTACACTTCAAATTATTTTGAAGTCAAATAATAAGAAATATGTTTTGTATGAAAATATAAATAGCAAAAGTATTGGAAACCTTTATTACAGAAAAAAATTACCTTTTTGTAACAAATATAATATTATATAAGAATTACCCAATCAATTTGTTTGAACACTTTGTTGTATAAAAAACAACAAAGTGTTCAAAAATGCATAATAAATTACTTAAATATTCTTAAACTAATATATTTTAAGAAATTATTGATTTTTTGTATTTATTTGTATTTTTATTTGAGTGTTTATTTGAGTTTAAGTTGATTTGGAAGTAAAAATTTCATTGATGCGGCTGTCATGTTGAGTTCCTTATTGGATAAATTGACTTTTATAGGATAGAAAAGAAAATATTTCTATAATTATATGAAAGTTTATTAAGAATACTTAAAAGATCTCTGCATGATAAGAAGTTTAATGATGCTGATAAAGTAGTTGCTTGAAATATATAATTTTTATCAATTCTTGAAAGATAAAAATTTTTTAAATAAAAGCAAATATCACCCCATTTATTTTAGTCTGTAATTAACTTTGATTGTAGTTTTTCCCAACAACGAATCCTAGATTAATTATTGCCATGAATTCGGGATTTAAAGACTCGAGTAAAACAATATATGTTTACTTTAAATGAAAAATATTTACAAATATAAATGTATTTAAACCAGTAGTATGTAGAGCATATAAAGCTAAGAATTTATATGTAAATGTAAAAATATAATTACTTTATCAATTATATTTTTTATTAAATAACATAATTTCAAAAAATAATTTCACACTCAAAAGATAATTTAGTATGCATAAATTAGGTTACTTTAAAGAGCTAGATTCAGAGTCAAGCTTTTTCATACTCCTCAAAATCAAATGTTTTCTTAGTAAATTATAAACGCGCCAATTTAAAATATCACTTAAAATTCTTAAATGTAGTTTCTTATACAAATTTACTTAATGCTGCCTAAGGCAAACAGTTATGTACGTTTCAAAAGAGTTATTTTTATACTAACTTAATTAAACAAAGGAAGTTAAATTCTTATATAAGAAAACTAATTAAACAAATTAACTAAAAAGTATTAAGTTATAAATTAGTCACTTCAGAAAGCAACTTCAGTCCATATTCTATAAGGTACCCTAACTTTTTTTATATGTAGCTTCCATATAATTTTCTTAAATGCATTAAAGTTAATTCCAATCCAAACTTTTCTTTAGATTAAACGTGGGAATTACTCTAGAAGTATTATAAAAAAAGTATTATGAATGCTTTTTAATCAAGCTGATAATTATATTCTATGATCAGAAAAATAGTATTTACAATTAGAATCTCTTTGTAAAATATTTAATATTTGATAAACTAGATTTCTGAAATAATAAACAATTTTTTTTTTTTACATTTTAAATCTACAGAAATTTTTCTGTTTTATAGTTATGTTTTTACATTGATTTTTTGTTTTCAAGGAAACTAGGCAAAAATATTTAAATTTAATTTATTCGAAAGTATATTTGAATACTAAGATTACTTTCTTCAAAGAATAATATCAAATTCTTATACTTACTTAAATTCCTAATATTTTTTAAATTCTTGTTTCTTTTGCAAATAAGCATTTACATTTCATCTAAAAATTAAGGAAAAATAATGAATTCTAAATTACCGATATAAATCTAGACCTTATCATGAATGCTTTGTTTTAGTGGTAAATGTTTGACGTAAAGTGTTTATTTTTATTACTTTGAGACGATTTTTGATTAAAACTACCAATTTTAATGACGCAGGGTAAAGATATAAATTCAGTTTGCATATTTATTATTATTCATTAGTTTTCAATTTATAATTTAAAAGGAAAGTTTAAAAAAATTTTCTATAATATATATTACAAATAACTTGTTGTTACAAATAAGATATTATGACAATTGGCAACGCCAAGCTCGCCCGTTTAGAGACTAGGCGAATGAAGTCAGAGAGAGAGAGAGAGAGAGAGAGAGAGCTTCTGTTTTTGAATAGAGCACGAATGTGGAAGTACGACTTTTGGCTCATAGATGGCAGCACCATCTGAATCTTCAAATTTATAAAAAGAAACCAATGAATACCTATAGCCAGGCTCCAACCACCGCCCAAAGTATTAATTTGTAATAGAAACATGGAAGACATTGCGACGCGACAAATTTTACTTGCCCCAATCGCCATTAGTTTACACGCTATATCTTCGGCTTAGCCAGTACTCGAACTCACCACCTTTTGGTAACAAAAACAGCATCCAAACAAACTAGGCTCGATTACCAATATCAATTGGCAAATGTTAGGCACTACATTCAATTTGTATTTACTTGATCTATTTGAGAACTATTATTCCCTGTACTAAAAAAGCATTTCAAACAAAACTAAGTAAAAAGAAAATATTGTTAAGAAGTAAATATTCCTATTTTTCCTAGTCAAAATTTATCTTGAAAATTACATATAAGTTAGCTAGTTAAATATAATAGAAAGTAATATAAGTTAGAAAATTACATATAAGGAAGCTACGGTCCTCGAACGCTGACGGGATTGATTTATTAATATTTTATATAATTGAAATTCAATACGACGGATCTTCTGCTTAGCCGGGATTCGAACTCACCATCTTTGGGTAACGAAAACGATGAACTAACCAACCAGGCCACAGCGGCCTCATAGATTATTTTATAAATATTCCAGAAGCTTTAAATTTTCTGCTTTTTTCATAGTCTGTAAATTAAAATATAAATGTTTCATCTTTCAATTGAATAAAAAATCTACAAGTCAAGATTGGTATAAATTTCAGAGAAAAATAAACATACTTTGAGTTTTTTCATTTTTGACAATTTTTATTTACAATGGAATAAAGTTTATTTTTTGTGTAGAATTTTAAAAGTTATACATAGAAGAATACACAGATATTTTTATAGATAACAATTTTATTCTCAGATTTTCTTACAGGTTAGTCATTTACGTTTACCTTTGAGAATTGAAATGTCACATGTATCACACATAGACATGTATTAATTTACAATGTATCCCATTAATTTATATATGTAAATTAATGTAAAAAATGTATCACATGAATTTACATATTTAAGTCTGTTATAGCAGCGTGAGAGTTATTTTGATTAATAGAAAATTACATAAAATACGGATTTTCCAGACTGATTTTTAAATGCTTACTTTTATTCTGAGTTTGGGATTATTTGCAAGATTTCATAGTATTTAAAATGCTTAATTAAGAATATTATATATTTTAACTACACTTGATACATTTATCGAAATTTGATAAATCTGTTCTTGTGTAAATCAAATTGAAAATTTCATCGATGCATTTTGATTTTATTTTCTTAAATTTATTTCAAATAAAATAAAAATAAAAAAAATTAGTAAAGTATTATTTAATTAGTATACGTCAAAAGAAAATTAATGTAAACATTTTTACTATTTCATAATTTTTACTGGTTTTACTTCTCTAGAGAATAGCAAGTAGTGTATGAAAGAAATCTATGAATTGCTTTATAAAGATAAAATCTTATTTTCTAATGGTGAATGTGTGTTTTTATACATAAATGAAATAAAGAATATAAAAATTTAAGAACATTCAAAATGTGTAAGATTAATTTTGCCACAAGCATTAAGCTAACAGAAAAAGACTGTTAGATATAAAATAAAATGAGTTTTCAAAATTTTTTAAATTCTATACTTAATGTTTTTGAAGAATATTAATGCAAATATAATATATATAATTTAAATATATTTTACTTATAGTCCCAAATGTCTTATTAGTAACAAATTTCTTTGTTTAATTCTCAAATTAATTTAATTCACAAATATCGTAGTTTACAGTAATGAAAAACTTTTCAAAGCAGTTTTTATCTCAAAGTAAAAAAAAAAAAAAAATCATTGAAAAATTAAACAAATGCATTTCATGTTGCTTCTTAAGATAATGCTATAAAAAAAACATAGCTTTAACAAAAAAGAAGAAAGTTTCTTATACAAATTAAATTTTTATGAATGGTTATTTCAAATTTTTTTAAATGGTTATTTCAAAATAATAACAAGTGATTCATTGTTTCGTGCTTAGTTAAAAACATGTTTGTACCAATTATAAAATAACTTTTATTAATATTTTATTCTATTTTTTTAAAATTAATAATTATTTGTAGTTTCGACCGAAAGCAAAACGTTCTTATAATTTGAAATTATTTTGTTATAAGTATTTCATAAAAAGAAGAAAAGTAATTTAATAAAGAGCATTAAATAAATATATCAAATAAATGAAATATTGGTTAAAATATAAATTTTAAATGTAACATTAATTTAATAATATAATAAAGTTTTCAATTCATAAGTTTGAAATAATGACTATCCTATAGTTACAGGATCTAAAAGGTTACAGGATCTTTTGTTTAAGCAAATTGCGTTGTTGTTGTCTTGATTCAGCTAAACTTGCGGTATGGGGTGCACTGCTCTACTTTTCTAACTGAACCATAATTGCTGTGGGGTCCGACTTCCTCAGTACACGCATGGCATAGGTACCCATTTATAGGGCAGGCAGCCATTCACAATTCATTCATACAAAGACAGGGCAAAGACAGAAGAGAGAAAGAGAGAGAAAAAGTACATTTATGCTTGAACCGAAATTCGAACCTATGACCTCTCTATCCGCAGTCAACCATGCTGACCACTATAGTAGGTGGATTGCAATTCGCGTAAAAAGGTAAAATAAAAACTAAAAGTATGTATAATGATATCTTATTCAAGATTTTAATTCTTATCAATTTTTATGGATTAATTTCATAGTTAATTTGAGTTTTAATCAATTAATATTAATTTTAAATATTTCAGTAATTTTAAATGCTTATGAGAAAAGTAGACATTTTTAACATTAATGAGCAATGGACTATGAATAATGAAAAATCTGGGGATAAAAGTACAACTATGTAACCAAAACTTGCATCGTTAACTTTATCTATACTAGCAATTTTCATCCATGAAAAGTTTCTTCTGCAATGTTTCTTTATAAAATATATTGCTAACTATATACTGTAGTCTAATCATGTTTTATGCTTTTCCTAACTTTATGGTTTTATAGGGCAATATTGTTTATGCAATTAATAATATTAAAATCAAAATTGGCAACATCTTTAAATCTCTCTTCAACATAAAAATATTAAATGCTTGTAATAATAATAAAATATTTTCTCCCATAAAATTTGTAATAAAACTGATTTTAGTAAATATGTTCCTAAACGCATTCTGGTTTAAAGTTTTTACATAAAATGGGGTAGCATGTAATAAATTTTACAATAAAAACCTTGAAATAGAGATAACAAATTCAATTTGTCTACATTCGTGAAGTTAGTATTGATATTATTGTGAACAGATTTCTGTAGAGAATTTGAAATTTTCTGCAGTATAATGTGTAACATATGATGCATATTTTTAGACAACCAGTTTGAAGAACTAATTTCTCAAAATTTAGATAAAGATTTTCATTTGACTTCAATCAAAATATATTTTCCATATTAAATCCTTGCATTCTATTTAATGTTAATAAGAAAAGTTTCTATTTTTATAGATACTGAAACTTGATATCTTTATAAGAACAATGATTAGAATAATCATAACAATTAGATTAACAATATCAAATGTTGTTTAAGTGTCAGATAAATGCTTTATATAATATTACTGTTAAGTTTTCCTATATAATAATTATAAAAAAATTGAATCATTGTATCATGCATTGAAATTTTAATTTACTGAAAAATAAATAGTAAAATATTCAGAAAAGTATTTTATAAATAATTAATTTAAAATTTATGAAAAATAAAATCGTTAATTACAGTATCTGTTATGAGATTTGTCATTTTTAATTATGTTTTGTAAAGAGAAAAGAATTGAAACAAGATTTTATATTTTATATTCGATTTCTTACTTTATACGTATATCCACGCTTATAACTTCAATTCTATTAAAACACATATTATTTATTAAAATAAATTTTATAAGATTTGATATATTCTAAAAACACGTAATAACTGAAATATACCAATATACAAAATCAATATTTGTAATTTGAAAAAAAAAAATGAAATTAAATATTGAAGTGCTATAAAATGCTTATTTTTGACACTAAGCCAAATTAATCATAATGATGCATTTTGAAAGCAAAAAATATTTATTAATAATTTTATACATCTGATATTTTAGTTTTTAAATGAGTACAATATTTCGAGTTACACTGAATATAATTTCACAAAGACTTTATAAATGAAAACATTCATAAATAGAAACAATAGAAACTTTTATTAATTCAACCATGAAACATTATTTTTATGTATAAAATAAGAGAAAGAATAAACAAATAATTTCAAATCTTTTTTCCTTACATATAATAACAATTTGCCAACTTCAAAAGCAAACATAAATAAAGCCTAAAAAATTAGTTTATTGTTACTTGAATTTTTTTAGAAGATTATAGTTTTTGAAAGGAATAAATTAATCACACACACACACATTGAAATCTAACAAAATTAAATAAATATGTGTATAATAAATTACTACTGACTTTTATCAACTTTAATTCATTCCTTCATTGAGTTTTTCATACATTATTTCATTGAATTTTACTGTTTAATTTATTTGACATAAAGAGTTGATTTTTATGTTCATTATTATGGTAAATTACACTTTTACCATTACAACTCATAACCACCAAACATACCAGTAAATTATCAAATTTCAGTGAATAAAATAAGTTTATTTAATATTTTATACTATTTCTATTTTTATATTCAATATTTTTTTTATTTCTTTTAGTACCTTGATTGGATTGGAATAAATATATCATATTAAGAAAATTCGGAAAAATACAGATAAATGTATAAATATTTGATAAGTTATTATGAATTAATGTGTTGAGTTTTGTTCGAGCTCTTATTAAAATCTCTTTAAGTATGAATATAAGTTAAGTTAAAATGTCTTTAAGTTATAATTATTCTTTAATACATAGAATAATTATACATATTTTCATTTTAAAAAACGATTTATCTGATGAATTTAAATAAGAAAAGATGATACTATATCTCCCTATGCTAAATAGCAATTGAACAAACTTAAATTGTATTAATCACCTCTAACTTAATGAAGTAAATTATGATAATGTCCCATGCAAGCTTGCTTTACCTGAGGCCATGGTATTTTGAGAGAAGTTAGTAGGAGAATCAACCTAAATATTATTTATTTTGAGAGGTTAAAGAATTTAAATGTGAATTCTTTGTTCTCTTACACAATTTATACTTTTTGAGAGAAAATAATCCGGATTTAATAATTAAGCATTTAATAATACACACAATAACATTAAAATTTTTGTTTTTGGAGAAAACAATATACCTAAAAAATTCTTATATTGTTATACTTCTAAAGGAAAAAATTTTCTGAAAAATAATAACAATCTGAGATATTACAAACTTTACTCTTATATCAGAAAGTTTATAAATATGTGCACTTTGATCACATGTAAATAAGATCCTCTATTTATGGAAGGTTCTAACAAGTTTCAATCCGTGCCACACATTTTGCAATTGGTTTGAAACATTCTTCGGCAATTAAGTTGTACTCTAAGTGATAACTTAACATGAATTAATACATTACAAAGAAGGAAATTAAATGAAAATATATGAAAAATCATAGTAAAATATTCTTAATTATGAAACATTATAAAAAAATTCAGTAATGACTTTTAAACCAACATTTTAAGTATATGCAGCCTTTTTAAGGGATAATCTTCAGCAATTAATATATAAATATATTATATTATATACATATATTCATTTAAAATTTTTCAAATATACCTGCATTCATATATAAATAAATATTTCTATATGATTACTATATGAATGTGTATTTGCATTTAAATCATGTGCATATAACTTATTTATTTATCTTTAGATGTATTAGTTTTTTTAGGCTGAAAATATTTCGTCCCTTTAAAATGAAAATAATATAGTTATAGAGTCATAAAGGAAAATCATTAATTTATGAAAATTACAAAAGAAGGGCGCACCACATAAGAATAAGTTTTTAACATCTAATTGAAGCAAATATGTTTTCTTTATTAAATGAATACACTTGCAGGATATACAAATATCTTATACTATGAAACAAAATAAGTCTAAAAATCAGCAGTGATGTAATACAGTTTGGATATACCTTACAAATTTTTTAATATGCACAACAACATATTCTAGATCCATGTCTATAAACTTAATTATATAGTAATTTTTGAAGAAACAAATATATTGATTAAATTTAAATTGATCGTAAAATGATGTAATTTATTAAGATCACACAGCAAGTAATGTATTTGACGAAATGCAACAAAATTTGATGGCCATATTTTACATTTTAATAGGCATATTTTAAATTTTGCGAGCTAAAAATTTATTTTCAAGAGATACAAAATTGAATTTCATCTTCAAGGGATATTTGGAAATGCAAAGTAAGTATATAATAGCCACCTACTCTGTCTAGTGGTTAACATGTCTGATTGCGGACACAGAGGTCTGGATTCGTTCGGGCATGGATGTATTTTCTCATTCTGTCTTTGTCCTTTCCCTGTACGAATGGTTGCCCACCCTATAAACGGGTACTTTTGGCATGTGAGTTTAGAGGTCAAGTCACTCTTTTGCTCTTGTGGTTCCTCTCCAAAAAAGAAGCTGCAAACTACCCTATGCCACATATTCTGGAGCTGGTTTGGGCTTTCCTGCACCAGGGGGATATGCAACAACAAGCATAATAGTGAAAACGATGAAAGTAATTATCAGTTGCGATAACATACATCAAAATTAAAAAAAAATCATGTTAGTTGTACTGGCGCTAACCACAGTTTAATTATAATATGACGAAAATATCCCATGGAGGTCACTTTTGGAGATATTGTTTTTCGAAAATTGAAATCCTGTGACCCAATGTATGAGTCTACTGAGTTATAATATAATAGAATAAATATTTTGTTTACATAGTGGGGTCTGAATAAATCATATAAATTTATAATCATTTTGTTATTGTTGCAGCAGCATGCTTCCCTGAACTTAGACCTGAGTTGGGCCCTGCCAGTTAGATAGCATCAGCTGAGAGGGAATCTAGTAATTTAGAAGCAGGCAAGCAGAAAACTCCCCAATACTTAGCCTGCCACTCCCAGAGGTATCATTTCACTTGGAGGACATTGCAATCACGACCTATTCAACATACCCCAGCAGACTTTAGTGAACACGATGATTCTTCGATTCTACCTCACTTACTTCTAAAGATGAGAACAAACCCTAACTAACAAATCCACCACGTCTTCAATAAAATCATGTACCATCTTGTGTATTTAAAGATACTTTCATTTCCTTCCTGGTAAGTAAATGCTTCAAAAATTAGGAAAGTTTCTTTTATACTGAAAATTTCAGAATTCTAAGCTAAGTTTTATGATACATCTTCATCAATTTTGATTAATTGATTAAACCTGAGATGAGGAATCTATTTTAGGAATGATTAGATAGAAATGAAATTTGATATCAATTATGAATTTCATAATCATTCGTAAGTCATGTACAGAAAGAAATCACGCATTATTAAAATAAAAACTAATTGCCTTTTAATAACTTATACTTATAGTTTAAGCAGTTAATGTTTGTTATTTGCATTATATTATCCTTAAATAAGCTATTAATTTTTATTTAAAATAACGAAACTCTTGATTTGCTACCCTAAATTTGATTGTTAAATCGGTAACACAAAACACCTTTCTAAATTCTGGATTTACTTCGGGAAAATACTATATATTTAATTTCAGGTACAAGTTTGAAATTGATTAACAACAGTGTAGTTATTACCTATATTTTTGCACAGAACCCAATTGAAAGTAAGAGGCAACTTATTCAACATACGTTTGTAAGACGTAAATATAAAAGTACTCTTTAGCAATGCGCTTGTAAATATTTAAATGCGGAAACATTGCATTAAAGTGAAGCAAATATTCCAAAATTCATATGATAAGTTTATTTTAATAAGAATATTAATTATAAAATATATATAATAAGATACACATAAATACCATTATATTACTTTTAAAGAAATATAACAATTAAAAATAATTTTTACAATTGTTATATTTCTATATTTTAGTGTTATATTTCTATTATTACCATTTTAAAAAACTCCAAAAAAACTTTAATATTTTCTAATTTAAAAATCAATATTGATGCTAAATATAAAATATAATACATTTTTAAATAATTCCTTCCCAATTATTTAAATATTATTTTTTAAATATTTTTATAAATTGTTAATGAGTAATGTTTAATTTTATAATTTTTACTTTTAAGAAGATTTAAGATTTTTATGATTTATTAGAATATGTTGTATTTAATAAGTCGTAATACAAAGAATTACTTTTAACAAGAAAAAATGTTTTTAAGAAATATTCAGTTAAGTTCAATGTAATTTATATTGTTATAGGAAAGATTAAAGGATTAAACTTTTTATAAAATTAAATAGCAGAGAAAAATCCGATTATCATTTTCAATTTAGTAAATGAGAATAGAAGCTTATATAGAATAATAAGTATTATATAAAATGTGTAAGTAGTCATTAAGGGAAAGCTTATTACAATAGACGCTCGTTTCTAATCACGCATAAGGACTGGTAAAATAGCTCTTAAAATCAATAGTTCGGGAAATAGAAAAACAACTGTTAGATCTTGAAATTATTTTTTTACCACACTAGTCTCTTTTTATAAATAAAGTTCTATTAGAAAAAAAATATTTATTATGACTTATATAAAAACATATACAAAATAAAATTCATAGTTGAAAACAATATAAATTCTAATTTTCATTTTATATATGAAAAATTGGTTAAAGTATATATATATATATATTCTGTACTTACATTCTGCTTGCAAACATTTGTTTTGTTGACAGTCAAAACATCATTGGCTAAAATATTATTTTCTTCTATTGTATTATATTCGAACATAATTATTCATAATTTTGAATTCTTTTTATAATGATCTCGAATATAAATCATCGAATAACTGTAAACGAACAAATTGCATGTTAATCCAGACTTAATAAGTCCGGTTGTAAAATTTTGGTTAACAGTGGGTATTTTTTTGGAAGTTCAGGGATAAATAACTAATTTTCACTCATATCGTCAAATAGTTTTTTGTGTTTTTCTTCCGTTAAAGTGCTTTATTTAAAAACGCACGCACATCAAAAATATTTAGATATCTTTTTCTTTTTTTCTTCTTTGCAATACTATTCGTAGCTTACACTTACCAAGAGCATTGCTCTGAGAATATCAGCTAAATCAAGAAGCGGTGACCTGGTTGGTTAGGGCGTCGCTCTTGTTATCAAAAGGTGGTGAGTGCGAATCCCAGTTTAGCCGAAGATATGTTAACACGTAAAATATAACTTTTTTTGGATTCCCTTTGTAAAAAGGTTTAAAACAACTTTCATGTAGATTTTTAGGTCTTGCGCGTTACAACTGCTGACATGCGGTTAACTTCGATCATTTTTGATATTTTATAGACATTTTCGACGATGCTGTATCCAAATGCGAGGTGCATCTCTAACATCAAAAATACCCGAATGAATCGAAGAAACAAAAATTGTACGTTACTGGTTGTTACAGTCTTACATAGGCTGATAAACACCTTTCATTTTAGCCAACCGGCTACCTTTTTCGCTGTTACAAGAAAAAAACGAAAATGTATCGAATTTTCTGTTTGTTGTCTTCCATTTTTGAAACCTTGTACTGGTAACTGAATTAATCAAACAAAAAACCACAAGAGGATATTTTAGTGTCAAATGTCACCTTTCCAACGAGCATAAATCTGAAAATGTTTGATTTATACCTGACGAGATAGCGATCACTACAGACGTCTACCGAAAAAATAATGGATAACTTTTTCCCCAACCTAATATATTATATGTATATCTTTAATAGATACATACATACATATCTACAATGTAAAACTCAATAAAACAGAAGGCAATGTACAAAAAGTTATACATTTATTATTTAAAAATTAATTCTAGTAATTAAAAACTACCATAAATAGAAAAGAAATATTTTATATTTTTTGAAGATATTGGCTCCCAATTCAAATCCATACGATTGGTTTCTTACAATGATTTTAAGGGATATCTTTTTTTTGTCTTAGTGTATCTCTTGTTTTTTACTTGGAACATAGCAGCCAATATGTTTTTTAAATGTGTGTATTGAATCATAATATATAATTCTTCTTCATTTCTCTTATTTTTAAATGTACTAAATGCGTTTTTTACGTGTAAAACTGAATTAAATAAAAAAGTGAAATTAAGTTAGTATGTGTATACTTTTAATACATACTTTATATGAGTAAATATTTCAGCTTAAACTGATAATTTTCTCTGAATTACAAATACTATAATAGATAAGCTAAAACAAACTTTTTTTTATTTCTAATGCTGGGCACCCTTGAGCAAGTAATTTACCCCATCTGCTGCAATAAGGCCAGAAACTGCTACTCATTTTATCGTTTCTTTGAGGGCACCTGTGAACCAAGTCACGGAGGTACGTGTAGCATCTCCCACGCCCCACCATCACAAACCCGTTTATAGGTTGGGCCACATTCATCCGTCATCTGAAGAAAGGATAAGAAACAGAGAGAGAGAGAGAGTACATCTCCATGCCCAAGTCGGCATTCGAACCCAGGTCCTGCCCATCCGTATACAGTTACGCTAACCACTAGACAGGGTGGGAGGCACAACCTGTCTAGTGGTTAGCGTACCTGACTACAGATAGGTGGGACCTGGGTTCGAATCCTGGCTCGGGCCTGGATGTACTTTCTCTCTCTCTCTCTTCCTTGTCTTTGTCCTTTCTTTGTGTTTGTGAATGGTTGCCTACCCTATAAACGGGTACCTATGACATGTGTGTACTGAGGAAGTCGGACTCCACACCAAATATGGTTCAGTTGGAAAAGTGGAGAAACGCACCCCATATTGCCAGCCTTGCTGGCACACGACAACAACAACAGCAACAACTAGATAAGTTGGGCGGCCGCTAAAAGAATCAAAAGGAGTTAATTATAGAAATTAAGTTGTTTTTTTATAGTAAAAATTTTGTTCCAGCATAAATATTTATTTTACTATCAGTTCATTCATCCATAATTATATTGTATTTCTAGTTTAATAATTAAATATAAAATTCTTGGAAATTTGAAAAACAAAATAAAATGCTTCTGTATAGAACAACAAAATCATCCTTTAGTTATTTATAAAACGCAATACCGTTGGAAAAGAAGTAGTTGGTGTTTTTGCACCGGAGTAAATAACTATAAATTTACAGAAGGGAGAAAAGAAATATCTTATGCTTGAGAAATAGAGATAACTTATGTATATGTTTTTTATTATTTGGATGTAAAAATAAAATATTTATGAATCAACAAAATTCAAAGAAGAAACAGAGAGAAAAATTCAGAATTCAATTAAAAACATTGCAAAAAATGAATTTTTAAATATTGTTTTCATTTGTATTTTGAATTTACAATTAAAATAAGCAAGTATTTTTATATTATTTAAAAAAGGTTTTTCGATTTCTATTTATTGAATAATTTAAGACTCATTTAAATAAACTATTGAAAGCAACAATGGTACATTAATTACATGTTACAGAAATAGTGAAATTTGTCTCCTTTAAATGAAATACATAATTGCCCTTGATTGATTTTTCTAGCAATAAAAATCTATAAATCTAATTAATTGCAAATTTTTTTAAAAACTGGACTATCTTTAAAGTTTATGTTAAAATATTCAAAGTTTTAGGTTTTCGATCGGCTAAATTCAATGCCTTAATTTTAAACAAAATAATTTATAATGTTAAAATATTTGGGAATATTTAATTCTTAGAATTAATGCTGAAAATAACTAAGCGTGCATTATTTACATGAAAAGTTATATTTATGAAAGATCACTTATAAATAAAAGCTTATCACAATATTCCCAACGGGACAAAAGATAAAGCATTTAAAAAATTATAATAGATTTGAATTATACGAATATAAATCCAGTCATGTGTTTGTTATTTATTTCATGGTGTCAGAGTATATAAAATGTTTTTTCTTATAACTCTTGTACCTGTGTCTCATGTTTTTATTTTATTAGCTACATAATTTAACTACAAATTAACTAATCTATTAATTATGAACTAGTTTTTGATTTTAAGTATCTACTGACATTGCGTAAGAAAAAAAACAAGTCTTCTTATATATAACATACATTCATAATTTTATGATTTCTTGTAAGAAATGGTGACTATTTCTTCCAATATTTTCTTATTCAAAATATTATTTCTAAAATGTATTAATATCATATATGATTTAGAATATACATATAATGAATGATAATGAATATGAATAAGAATGATATATGTAACAAAAATTCACATTTTTATGTGGTTCAATTGGTATTGTCATTAAAATCATAGATGAAAAGTGTGAAGACAAGTTTAAAAATAATGAATGGCTTTTAACAAGAGCAATACTATTTTTTCTAAAACAAAACGTAATAATGAGCTTAAACATGACCTTATTATGTAAAGAAAACTGTTGCAATAAATAAACAAGCTCATTCTTTTACAAAAGTCCCAATTTGCAAAAGAGATGGAAACTCATTCTGATATTCCTCTTTCTTTAGATAGAATACTTCTTCACAAAACTTTGCATAATAATTGGCTTTGTATAAAAATGATGTTTTCTTAAAACGTCGTTCAAGAAACCAGCCTATTTTTTAAGATTTTAAGTTTAATAAGAAGAAAGTTATCTGAGTTTTAAAGACAATTAAAATACCCTCGTTATTTAATATTATTGATGATTTCAATGGAAATGATTTAATATTTTATAAAAATTATTAATTAGATCAAATAATATCAAAAATATCTCTTAAAGTTAATGTATCACAGATTAAAAACATAATGAACGTTGTATGAATACTTTAAGTTATAAATTTTTTCCATCTTTTTATTTTTAAATTACAATGCATTAACATATTTGTTACGCTTTGTAAGGATTTTTTATGGAAGGTACATAAAAACTTACATTTCATTAAAAACATTCTAATTTATATTTTCATTTGAAATACTGTATGACGCGTATGTAAAGAGTTTTAATAGAAGTTACTTCTTATTTTCGTCGCCCAACCTGTCTAGTGCTTAGCGTAACTTATTACGGATGGGGAGGACCTGGGTTCGAAACCGGCTCAGGCATGGATGTAGTTTCTCTCTGTTTCTTGTCCTTTCCTCAGATGATGGATGAATGTGGGCCGCTCTATAATGAGGTTTGTGTTGGTGTGACGTGGGCGATGCTACTCGTACCACAGTGACTTAGTTCACAGGTGCTCACCGAGTAACGATAAAATGAGTAGCAGTTTCCGGTCTTATTGCTGCAAATGGGCTTATGTAATTACTTGCTCAAAGGTGCCCGCCATTAGATATAAAAAAAACTTATTTTCAATAGCATTTCTAAATTTTGTACTCTTTAAACTAATTTTTTTCAAGAAAATATCGATGATCTAAAAGTTCATTAAAATAGTGTTTAGGAGTTTGAATCAACACATGAACGACAAGTTCATATTTGGGAATTAATAATCACTCAACTACAAATGTAAATCATTAATATAAAGCATTTTGGTATTGCAGCATGTGTAGAATAACTGTTTAAAGCAATTACAAGTCTCTCGGATGATTTTTGATAAACAGTGAACTGAATTCATGCTCTACAAGGAAAATCTCATACATTTAATCTTAGATCATGCAGAAAGCAAAAGCATAACATCCCACAAAGTTACTTATCAGAAGGTAGATTTTAACCGGGACCTTCAACAAGTCTAGTGCTGAACGTGAGTTTCAGTGAACCACTCCTCAAAATATTTGCACATACCATATGAACCTTCAACTGAAGCCAGCTGTCAATATGTACTACGTATCACTCTTTAGACGGAAAATTTTCAATATGTAGTAATCGGTATTCAAAAGTCACATGCACGCATGGAAGAAAATTAGGAAAATTCCCATGCAACGAAAACCATGTGACTCATAGTATTGAGCTGATCATCAAATAGCAATGTCTTCTTGACATCAAATAATGGTATTTTTTCTTAAGTATATCACCAATACTCTCATATTTTTTTCATAAAAAGCAGGAAATAGTGTTTTGAAAATAAAATTTAAACTAAAGAATAACTTTAGGAAGGAGATTTATGAATCGAGTAAAACTGAAGGCAACAATAAGGTAAAAATATTAAGAAATATTTGCTAAATTGATTATCAGAAATCTCTCCCTCAGTATGTACACACACACACACACACACACACACACACACACACACA